>JAABKJ010003493.1:0-25909 GCA_011634705.1 Andricus grossulariae | reverse complement strand
TAAATTCTGAATTCTGACACAGTCCGCATAGGGCTGATAAGTGACACACAAACCCACAATAAATAATTGGTCAGGTCATACCAGCCTGACATAATCAGCATACTGGTCTCTCTCTTTTCCTATTTTCCATACTACCCTCGCCTTTTTGCTCGGGACGTGACACATGGCGCAAAATAATACGTATTTCAGTAATTTTTCTACATTGCTAATCCAGTAACAGGTATTCTACTTTACCATGATATGCGCGTTATATTTCGGCCGATGTTATTGTATGTACTACATTCTACTAGACAAATGACAAAATAGTACACGGAGAGACTTTTGATACTAATATTGGGTTCTCCTTCTATGTCTATGATTAAAATAAAATGTACGAATTTTGGGATAATCGGGGTACTGTTATAAAGATTCCTACTATAATAAGAGATTATGGTATTTCTGTATGTATTTTTATAAACTTGAGCGAGCAAAAATTAGTATTCACGTTTGGAAAAAGTTTTATTTACTGTTTGAAAATTGTGAGTGTGAAAAAGTGATAATGGTTAATAACAAGTTTCGCAAAAAATATCAAAAGTAAGTATATAAAGTTATAAGAAACGTACGAAATTCTAGCATTCTCAAATAAGAATGTGTATTGAAATGAGAGCCGGTAGTAGTATCTGCAACCGGCGTTTGCGAGAATTCTAAAAGACTATACTAAAAGCGTCCGCAGGTTTTCGACCTGTTCAATATGAATGGAAGCTGAAACAAATAGTTATTCGGAAATTTTTAATTTGAACTCTCAATAATGTGCACACATAAAATAAAAGCTTTTTACACTTTTCAATTAAAAATGTTCAATTAAGTGCAATTAAACTGCAAAACCTAAACTCTTAAACTTTTATATATTAAACAGTTGAAAGATTTCTAGTTGAAAAATATAAACCCACGCTATTGTTTTAAATGTTCTAAATAAAAAATTAATCTTCCATATCAACTAGCAATTATAAAAATGCTAATGAATGAAACACGTCCCTCTTCCTACTCAATAAAAACGTTCAAAACAAGATAAGTACCTCTTCTTTTTAAAAAAACTTGGAAACACAAATTTCCTCCCTTCCAGTTCTATAAGAATCATAAAAATAAAAAAGTGTCCCTTTCCCAATTTAGAAAGAATTTGAGAATAAACATTTTGCCCTTAAACACAATAAAAATATTGAACATCAAAAAATGGCCTCTTCTAATTAAAAAAAATTCTATCCCTTCCAACTCAATAAAACCTTAGAAATATAAAATGTGCTGCTGATTGGGGAAAAAATTAAATACCAAAATTTATATTATTCATTTTAATTTCGGTCGTTTCAAATTATTAATTTTGAGTTGTTATTTAACGTTACAATAAAAATGGTAACGTTAAATGTTTAAATGTTGCACTGTGCAATTTTTACCATTCAAGGTTTTCTATTTCAAGCAATTCAGTTTCAGATTGTTTAGTTTTGAATATTTGACTTATAATTGCTCATTTTGAAATTGTTTTAATTAAAAAATTTCAAACCGAATGGGTTAAAAAATTAAATATTTTTGACTGAAACAATGTTTGAATAGGATTTTAAATTGAATAAAAGCGTTTAATTATTAATATATTAATTTTAAGTTTTTTTTACATAGCAATTCACGCCTACCCCGAAAGGGAAACGGCTTAATGATATAATAATAATAATAATAGTTTATATAGTTTCAATCAGTAATTTCAATTTGACGTAAGCCTGTAAGTCTGGGGGCGCACAGAGGGGCCCGGCAGACATGCGTGTTGGTGGGCCACCGTTCCGGTCCGAAGGCGGAGGAGACATAGCCAACAAAGGTCGTTTGGCTGGAGGAGAGGGAGGGGAGAAGAGACACTCGTCGGCGTGCAGCAGAAGTACGTCGCTGTCACCGACGGAGGAGCGACGAGAAGGAGTAGGAGTAGGATTGGAGGTAGGAGTCGGGATCGTATGCTGGAACCATTTGCCAGGAGTGGGTGGCAATGGTCCATTGGGAGTGACGGGAACTAGGAAGTCGAAGAGTTTGTCCTCGGCAGGGATCTTTTTAGGAGTCGCCGGGACGACACCTCGAGGAATGAAAGGCTCTAGATCGTCGTAACGTTTGGAAAAGTCCAAACAGCCCGACGGCGAAGACGGAGAGACACAGATGAATTTCACTCGGGAGCGGTGAGAGAGTGTAGTGGAAGTACTCACGAGAAGAATAGGATGAGTAGAGGAAGAGGTAGTGGAGGGTGAGACCGTCGGAGGGTGCCTTTGCGGGGACAGAGCGTGGATTTTTCCGGCAGGCATACTGCTGGGAAGAAGGACACAGGTAGGAAAAGAGAAGGCAGACCGCTGAAGAGAGAAAGAGAGAGAGATAGAGGGTGTGAAGCCTAGAAGGCAGACGACAAAGGTGAGAGAAAAAAAAGAGAGAGTGTGGAGCCTCGAAGGCGGGCCACGGAAAAGGGAGAGAAAAGAGTGTATGGAGCCTCCAAGACAGACCACACGAAGAGGAGAAATGGAGCCTCGAAGGCAGATCTTACAAAGAAGAGATAGAGAGAAAGAGAGGGTGTGAAGCCTCGAAAGCAGACCATGGAAAAGAGAGAGAAAGAAGAGGGTATGGATCCTCGAAGCCGGACCGTACCAAGAAATGAAGAGGGTAGATGAGGAGAGAGTGAGAGGAGTAGGGGAGAAAGCGCTGGAATTGATTCAAGTTGTTTATTTGGCTTGGGGCGAGAGCTCGAGCGAAGAAAGGAGCGGCTGATGGCTCACTTATTGGCCGAGACTCCCGAAACTGGAGTCGCAACGAAGCGGTGGGGAAACCGTACTCCGTGCGATGTAGTATTTTGATGCCCTGATTTACAAAAATGGCCGTGAAAGTACCCACGAATGTCATTGTATAAAAATTAAGTTTTTTTAAAATATGAAATTACATAAACTAAAACTGCAGAAACAATATATTTTAATGATTTATCAATATATTTTGATGCGTTGTTTATTATTATTGTAATGTATCGTTCGTATTTAATGTATCATCATTTATATTGTGGATATTTTCATGTCTACATTTGCACCACCACCATCTCCATTTTATAATTATAGGATAAGTTGTGAACGACACATTGCTGGTATTTAAATTTATAATTATTTTAGTACAAAATAAGTTTAAATAATGTTATTGTAAAATTTAAAGAGAAAAAATATTTGAACAAATGATTGAGTTTGTAATTGATTCTTATATTTTCAATTGCAAACCAGACTTGTAAACACGTTATGTTTGTAGAAGGACATAGCGCTATTTACAGGTTTCGCAAGATTGTCTTCAAACTGTTCAAATGGAAAATTGTACACATTTGCGTTCTTTTATCAACTTTTTCTGTTTGGTACGTTTCCCATTTCTATAACCATCTTTCAAAGTAAAATGTACAGCAATAAATATGGAACTATATTTTTAGGAGGCAAGTTATTGCTTTCGATTAATCAGTAAATATTTCGGAAATCACCAGTTCCCGAATCGGTAAAATTATTCTTCTTAGTTGAAAAATAATTTTTTTATTCAAGTACTTGGTTCAATTGTCTGATTAAAAAATTATTTTGATGGCAGAAATTCATTATTTTAATTGAAAATACATATTTTTGGTTCAAAATTGAACTATTTTTCATAATTCCCTTTTTTGGTAGAAAATTGAATTTTTTAAAATATTTTTTGTTCAAAGTTATTTATGTTTTGTTAATAAGTCTACTATTACGTTTTTTGTTGAAAATTCATCTTTTTTTTTTAGAAAATCCTAAATTCGCTAAATTCCCTGAAATGTCTGGAATCTCTGAATTTCATAAATTACGTGAAATCTTTAAATTCCTCAAATTTTTTTAATTTCAAGGGTGCGAGATTGTTGCACACTTTTTTAGATTAAAACAAAAAAGAAAAAAAACATGCGTCTTGCACACATTAAATTTTTTTTCAATTTCACAACTTTTTTTCATCTAATTTTTTTATACTGTCCAGTATCAAAAACTATAATACTAATTTGCAATATTTTTCTAAGAAAATGATTGAAATTGTTTTTATTTTAATAAATACAAATTTGTTACAAAACGGGATATTAATAGTTGAATAACGCATATATTTTATAATAGGCGACAAAGTTAACCAAATTTCCAAAAAGCTACAGTTTCCTACCTCTTTTTTCGAAAAGTTACAAGTAAATACTAATTAATTGACCAACTGTCCGATTCAACCTTAAAAAGTACCTTCGAATGAGTTAGTATGAAAAAAATTGTGAAAACAAATTGAAATTTATTTAGCAATTGTAAATTCGTTAAACAATTGCTTGAACACATTTTTGTGGCCAAATAAAAATAATCTATGTGAACAAATGTAAAAACACAGCTTATGTGTGTCAATTTTGCGAAAAATGGTGATTTTAAGCTTTTCGGGCATTTTTGAGACTCCATTAAAGAATATGGTGGAGGTCCAAAATTCAAAATTGTTTAGCGGAAATCATTCATTGAAAACTCCCGAACAAATTCTGATACTCTCCCGCAAGCTAAGTTCAAACCCAGAAGCGTGAATCTCATTTTTCCAAGAACCAAAATTTTCTCACGTTAGTTAGGATTTTCCGGGCTTTCGTGGCGCGTCTTAGTATTAACCAATTTGACTCAAACTTGGAAGTCATTTTTTCCACAGGGACGTCACAAAGTAGGAAAGTGGCATGTAGCCTGTTGAAAACAAAATTTCAGCGGTTATGACATTAGACCCGCCTAGTGTATGTTTGAGCCAAATAATTTTATAACTTGAGACGCAGAAATTATAACTACGCAATATTTTCGTGACCTCATTGTGAATAATACACATATCCATGTTTGCGAGAGAGACGCGAGTACGCGTCATTTACTGATTATTTATTAGTTCTGCTGTTAACGAATTTTTTTTGTAAAATACAATTATCTATGACAGAAAATGAGGATCGCTGCCGGTTCTCTATTCATCGCTTTAGCCGTCTTCCTTAATTCTGTTAATTCTGTTGGTAAATATATAATTATATAATATCATATCTATAATTTTAAGTAATTTTTGTAATAGAAACTCAATTTCATCCCAGCTGGAAATCTTTGTGTGGAAATATACGTGGCAATATATGTAAAATTTTACCTGTTCAAAAAAGAATTCCATATTGTTTAGGCGGACTGTTTAGAAATACCACTCAAGTTCAGTCAAATTAATTTTTCTGCGGCAACAAGATATATTCAGAATTTTTCTGCGGCAACAAGATATATTTAGAATTTTTCTGCGTAAAATGTTTACGTGGATGTTCTAATGAAATTCTGAATCCCTACACTCTGATAGACATGCGCTCATATTGTTAATTACCAGTGAAGTGAAATTTAAGACGATTTTCTAACACGTTTGTCTGGATTGGCGCTTCCGGTTAAGAGACACGTACAAAGTTTATGTGGAAAATTATGCGTACATCTGAAGAAGAATAATCTTCTAGCCTTAGATGTCAAGTGTTATCACTCTTGAAAAAAATCACATCTTTTGCTATTTTTGGTAAAAAAATTGATTTAAAATAGCTTGTTCCGTGCATTCTCGTTTTCGTCCTTAAAATATATTTCTGCAATTGCTTATTACCTCCTTGTTATATAGTATCCGAAAATTAATTGGGTTTCTAGAGTCTACTTTACAAAATCGGTTCTAATCGATAGTATTTTTCTGTGTATGGTTGTATAATAATAATCTACCATCAGCATGGCACTAAGCAATGAAACTTACAGTTTTTGATATTTCGATTTTATTATTTGAAATTGAAAAATAGTAACCCAGCAGGAAGGTGTGAAAAGAGTGTGGAAATAAATTTGAATCTGGAAATATACATTTACTATTAAAAAAGCATGCTTGACGTTGGAGGTGTTGAGATTTCTTAATTAATAAACTTTTGCCCTGTTCATGAAATATAATTTACAAAATTTACATCAATTCAATAAATTTCTTTTACCAACTTTTTCCAACTTCTACCGCAATTACCGTAATGACTTAATGACTTGTTCAGTGTGTGAAGGTAGAGCCTCAATTCTTGGGCGAACTTTCGAACCCTTTCCGTGAACGGTCTACCAAATTTTATGTAGTCAATCACACACTGAAAATGGGACGCCTTCTTTCTTGACCATCCAATCTTCTTGTTCAGTTGATACAAGCGTTTTTCGGTCATTTATCCATCGTTGCCTTTAGCCTTCGATTTGAATCTGTCAAGGCTCTCGCAGCACCATACACTGCATAACTGATGGTCCAGAGGAATATTTCTTCCGAAATATTCTAATGAAGGAAGGTATCCATTTCAGCTAGATCTTTGGGCTTAGGAGGAACCTGCATGTCAATGTTCCTCCTTATTTTGAAATCGCGATTATCTCGCAGAAAGTGCCTGCTTTCCGCGGTTGGTCTTAATATCGCTTCCTCATATTGGTCTGCAGCTTGTTCAGGCAGCAGTGGGGGGTGCGCTCCGCGTACATATACACATTATACAGAGGTAAACGACTTGATTTAACAATAACTGATGCGAAACGTGCTGACGCTCTGGTTTTTCGTGGAAACACTGAGCGCGCATATGCGCCATAAAGCCTCCGTGAAGCACAGAGAACTCTAGGGTAGTCGGCACTGTGTGCCGACCCATTGTCGGGTGCTCTGCACGTACGATCGTTTCGAACCGCATTTACAACTTTTTGATGGTTTGGTGGTGTCATTGTTGGTCTCACAAGCAGCTAGGGAAAGGGTTCATCCATACTTTTTTTTATTAGTTGAATGTTTATAGTCGCATCAACTGCCAGGATCATCAGCGACTGTACTGTAGGGTTAATTATAGACTGTAGGGTATCTGTGGGGTATTATACCAAGGGACATAAGCGAAGCTTTCAAAAAACACATCCAGCTATACCATCTGAGCCACAATGAGTCCCTTCATCCATACTTGTATAGCCCCGCATGCAAAGATAAGGCTGCGTACTCTGAGAGGTCGCCCATTATCCCAGAGTCACCGTTTAAGACACCTCACCAGGGGGCCATTACGGTTTTGGCACGGTTGTTACGCCTCCGCTTGGGGGTTAATTCCCTCGGGACCATCCCTGGACAATTGTCCCCGACTGCTCATCAATTATTATAACCATATTCAGCAGAAATCCTTGGTAACAAACTCGTCCGTATTCTAGCGCTCCGCTCACAGACAGTCACCGCGTAATACGTTCAGCGATCCCCACCTATAGCCCATGAGGACTAACAGTACAAGAGGGTTTCGCATTTCGTCGATTTGCACGCGTATTTTGCATTTCTTGATGAAAAAGGTGGGTAACAACATTGTAGAAAATCCAATACTCTACAATTTTTAGCTTGACGAAATTTTCGTAAAAGAATTATTTGTCGCTGACAACAAGCAAAAAGTGCGGAAAATTAGGAAAGTGGCGCAGTTTTTTCCACTTTTTGACTATTTATATTGAAAATAAATGGCACGTTTAATGGCAAAGTTGTAGAAGACTCAATTTTAAACAACTTTTGTATGAACAAGTTTTTCGTGCGATGTGCAGATCACGGTCGGGAACGCTCTCAACGTAGAGGTGTGGGAGAACTCGCGCTGTTGGACACACTATATGTGTTACTGGCAATGCCCGAAGTGGCGGCAAACCTAAGTTTGGTTAGGCAATGCGCGTATTGCGAATGCATTTTAGGCAAATACCGAAATACTCTGTGATTTCGGGCTTTGCCTGGAATAAATGCAGATAAACGTAGGTGTGTAAAATGTGCTTTAGGCAAAGTTGGAAGCAACTTCACCTTACTTTAGTTTAGGCAACCTAAGATGTGCCAAATATGTTGCGGGAAATGTAAGAATGCACAATTGTATCAGTGTACGTATATACATATATATGGTAATGTTTTAAAAAGTAACATTGAATGGAAATGGTTATAATATACTGGTTACTTGTTAACGCAAGATGTCGAATCATGAAATTTTGAATTACAAATGCAATTTCGCCTTCTTGCACTTGCACAGCTTTGAGGTACACTTTTTCACACAATTAAATCTGAAAAAATCTAGACCACTAAACACAGAATTTTGACTACTAATTTATTGTAATGATAAGAGAGTATTTGGGATATCCTTAATTTTCAAAAAATTGAATTTACATTCTTGTAACATATTTTTGGAGCACAATGAAGAAATTATTTCGTTTCTCGTTCCTATTTTATAGAAACCATCATGAAATCTTTTTAAAACTACGCCGATTAGAATTACAATGTGTTCGGATTGTATTCAATGTGAATTTGATGATTGCTTCATGTCTTTCAACTTATCCATACATTTTTCTTTAAACATCATCTCACTTACATTGTGAGAAGAGTCATTTACAGTTTCGGTTTCGTTACTTTTAAATGAAGATTATATTATCACATAAGAACTCTTGTCGACTGTAGCACGCTCTTTGATGTGTTATTCACACGCAAAGATAATAATATAAACCTTGATTTGAGAAACGTGCTGAGAAAGCAACAATTTTATTCTAGTATTTACAAAATTTTGATATCTTAGGATTCGTAAGCTGGACAATTCGAAGTGAAGTTTTTGCTTTATAACTTTGCCTATTACACATTTGGCACACTTAGGTTTGCCTGCATTTATTCCAGGCAAAGCCCGAATTCGCATAGTATTTCGGACTTTGCCTAAAACGTATCCGCAATACGCGCATTGCCTAGCCAAACTTAGGCTTGCCGTTACTTCGGGCTTTGCCCGTAACACATATATAGTAGTGTGTTCAACAGCGCGAGTTCTCTCACGCCCGCTGCGTTGAGAGCGTTCGCAACCGTGATCTTCACGTTGCATGAAAAATTTGTTTATACAAAAGTGGTTGAAAATGAAGTCTTCTACAACTTTGCTATGTAAAGATGCCACTTATTTTCAATACAAATAGTCAAAAAGTGGAAAAAACTGCGCCACTTTCCTAATTTTCCCCACTTTTTGCTTATTGTTAGCGACAAATTTTTTTTTTTACAAAAATATCGTCAGAATGAAAATTATAGAGAGTCAAATCCTCTACAAATTTGTTACTAACCTTTTCATCGAGAAATGCAACATACGCGTGCAAATCGACGAAAACACAAAACCCAAGATTGCGGACACTTCCGGTAATTATTTCTTGGACAATCCTGTGATTTCTTCATCTGCTTTGCGGGGGACACTTAACTGCGTCAAAAAATCTCAGCACGCGGTTTTCCCAGTGAGAAAAGTCTAAAATGATTGGGCTATACGATATCGCACCTTGGGCGCTCCCCCCATTCTGGCGAAGAACATAAGACGAGCCTACGCATGGTAGAGACAGAAAAATCCGCAGAATATTCGGCTGGTCAACATCTTCAGAATATTGGGCGGTGTGTTAAGCTTACCTTCAAGGCGGTGGATGGTTCTACGGGCTAAATAGCCAATGAAATCATTGGTTTACCTCTAAAGCGTTAGACGGTTCTCCGGGTTACATCACTGGATGCGTCGGAGGCATATGCCAGGCCGTCAGTCGCAGAGGGGTTTTTCTAGAGCATTGCTGGTTTGAAAATTTTTTCAAATTATAATTTTTGTAGTGGATTATTGGTCCGAGAACGCTCGCCGTACTCCCGGTCAGATCTGCAAGATTCGTATGAGGCTCAAAAAAAGATCGTAGAAGTGAAGAGTTGGCGACCCATTTAAAGCTGGAGGCCTGTCAGGCCTCTAAAAATAGGGTCAGCATGCCCAATCCAAATATTTGGCGACGGCCCGCGTTAAGCGAAACTGTGTGCCCCCAATCGAGGGCGCAACTCCGCTGCACACCCCCGCTATTTCTCAGGTGCAAATAGCAAGCAGACCTTTGTGCGTGGACTCAGAATCAACTTTGATTCAATTTGTGGCGATTCATAGGCATATCACCACAAATGTTGTGGGATGAGCTTACAGGGACCTGGATTTGTCCCCGTTTCAATACGATTCAATTGATCCGTTTGACCAAAGAAGAATATCTTGGGATCTAGGGCAGCCGGCTCGAAGTACGTTCCGAGACGATAGGTTCCGACACGGCAACTTCTAGATTCGTTAAAGGGCCTTTCACCACCAGCGCGATAGCATCATCCAATCTCCGTGGACTCGCCTGATTCAGGAGTACATAATAATCATAGATATAAGTTCATTTGGCGATCAAAAGGCTAGAATGAAGAGTTGTATTTAACTAGAGATAACAAAATATATTTCAGTCTTACCTTATCACCGTACTGCCCCTAGATGCAACCCTCAGGATTCTTCATGGGCGGACACAAGGAGTAGAGAGTCCTGAATTTCGTTATAAACTTTCCACGTACCTCTTAGCCGGAAACATCAATCCAAGCGAACTTTTGAATAATCATTTCAATTTCTGCTTTTTTGTTAATAAACCATATACGAACAGGTCGGAATGAGTGTAGGGTTTGAGTAATTCATTGGAACTTCCATCCCAACATCTTGAGTAAAAAAAAATTCGGAATATACTTTATTTGAACAAATGGGACAGAAAATTTTTACGATTTTCATCCCATTGTCCTATCTTATTAAACCAAAAAATGGCTACTAAAGGCCAATTTGATTTGAAAATTCTTTCGAAAGGGAAATACTCCACACATGTGTGTAGAACCGGTATCGAATTCCACACACAAGATTTTGGAATTTTTCTAATTTGCAGATCCTCCTAAACCCTTTACCCCACCCTCTGTCAAATCATTACATAATTCCCCACCGGGAAAGAATTTTTTCTGCTAACTCTGCCAAATATTTTGCATGCCTTTCCCTGTTTAATGGTTCTAATTTATATTATAATATAAATCAGGGATTGGAACCCCTATATTTTAGAGGGCCCGGGGACCTAAACGGTTCAGAAAGTTTTTTGTCCGGAATTCGACACTTAAATATTAAAAGGGTCCTAAGTTGGACCCTAAACCTCAAGAACTCAAAGGCTCCGGATTAGTACCCGGACACCACAATTTTTCCACGGATCTCTACGTTTTAAGACCCCTTGAAGCCGTAAATCAAGTTTCGGCGATGATGTCTGTCTTTATGTCTGTCCGGCCATCCGGTTGTAAACACGATAACTCTAAAAAAATGAATGGATCAAATCGAGCTTTCGCACACTTTTTTGAGGCCCTAAAAGAAAGAACGAGTTCGTTAATCAGCATTCCTTTTCTATCGAAAATGCTGTCTAAAAACCGAATATTTTATTTTTACGCCAAAGAATGTCAGATTTGTGAAAAAAATAGAATAAACAATTGGAGTTCTTCAAAATATGTACAATTTTCGTTATAACCATTTTCGGATAGGACTCATTTTTTTCGTTCTATGCATCGAAAACGATTGAGTCGAAAATTCTATTTTAAGCCAAACGAAGACAGGTAAGTAAAGAAGCTGAAAAGGAGAATTGTAACTCTTTGAAAGACCTATCATTTTTCCCTTAACCATTTCTTGATAAGACTCAATATTTTGGTTTTATTTTTCGAAAATACTATAAAAAAATAGAAAATTGAGATTTCGAGCCAAACGACGTCAAATACGGAACGAAGTTTCAACGAATAATTGCAGGTTTTAAACATTCCTAGGAAATTTGTTTCAACCATTTTTTCATAGTGCTTTTAATTTTAGTTTTATTTATTGAAAATACCATGGAAAATACAAAATTAAAGTTTTGAACCAACCTGAAAAGAAAAATCCCCCAGGATAAAAAATGTATAATAAGTAAATTCTTATATAAGAAATATTTATAACAATATAAATTATTGTTCAAAGGCAATATATTGAATGAAGTTGTTATCGCTGAGATTAAAGGAAATTATTTCGAAGAAAATAAGGATTTTCTATGTTTACAAATGCGACATAAGTTAATTTGTATATAAAAATTATTCATAACAATCAACATTTTTTCTGATTTAGTTCTTGGTATTGGTTAATTATTCCTCTTACCCAATTAAACGACGAAGTCAGTATAGATAGTGCATTTAAATACCGAACAGGCGGCAAATGTCAGTCGTTCGTGCGATCAGTTAGGGAAAGGATCAGAAATACGACATCTGGAAACGTTTAACTGCTGAATGAATGCTGAATACCTAATATTTAATTTTCAAACGTTACATTGTTTTTTATTTTTAGCTATCCATCTTAGGGATATTTTCTATATACCGGTTAGGCAGAAAGAATTACAAGATTCTTTTTTTGCCGGACGTGTATTCTCGAAATTTGGCAATTTTCGAAATTGTTAAAACTTTCATTGAAAAATCACACTCTCTCTCCCATCTCTTTAATTTAAAAGAGCCGGGTCTCAGGTCCTCAGGGAACCCTTTAAAGTGTAGTTCATCTTAAAAGGTTCCGATCACTGTTGTAATTATTAAAATTCATCTACTTCTGATATTTCTGCTTACAGAATTTAGTTCACAGACGACAACTTTAGCCCAACTATTTCCTTATTTCTATGAAAACGGTCTTCCTAGTCTCAGGATATTAGAATATAAACATTTAACTGTTTACGAAAAAGAACATTTACGAAAAAATGTCCAGACATACGATCCAGTCGATTCTAGTACAACTATATTCCAAAGGGGCCGTTTCATCATTGGGTATAGAAGCGAAGGTTTCATTAAATCATTAACTTCTTTGGATGTCGAATTAAACCCACGTGCGATTTTTGACAGACCTGCCAAACACTTTAGAGTACTGAGCTCTCAAGAAATGGGGATGTTGGGTGTGGACCTTCTTGTAAATTATGTTCTTGAAATTGATCGCTTTATTGCATACCATCGAACACACAATGCACCAAACCTAGGATTAAACTATTATCCAAGAGAAGCAATTGAGCAAGCAGATAAAGAAGCAAAATACGTAGCGCACCTCCAGGCAGTCTCTGAATCACAAGTTCAAGCCAGTAAACCAAACCAAGATGAAGCAAAAAGCATTCGAGCAATCCAACAAGCATATGATCAAGCATACCAAAACGAACTTGATCGTATTTTAGAGAATACGGACGTGAAAAGAATGTGAAACCAAATAACAACATTATTTGTGATCTGAAGTCGGATCAGATGCAGCGCCGTTTCTAGGCATGGGTAAACCGGGAATTTACCCAGGGCGCCAGGTTCGATGGAGCGGCATTTCTAAGCACTTTTAAGTTGCGCCCAGGGCGAAGAAATATCTAGAACCGGCCCTGATCAGAAATCGACCACAAAATCGATTCTTAGCTGGAATTTAGCCCCTACATTGAATCTCTGACTATGGTTAGCTTTACACCGACGAGCAAAAGAAGCTCTTGTCTGGGAAAGAGTGTGAAAGAAGGGCTGCCAACTTATGAAATTCATGTACTCCAGGTGATCGGAACTGTCGGTAACGTAGGTTGTCAAAGGTAATGATGCACACAAGCCGCAGATTCGGAGTTTTTTTTTTGTTTGAATATAATATTTACAGTGATAACAAGAAAGCAAATATTTTAGATTAGGTTTGTTTTACTTGAATACATTTTTGGACAGTTTCAATTAGCTGGAGTTTATAAGTTGGCAATCCTTCTTTCATGCTTCTTCCGAGGCGAAAGTTTCGCTCCGCCCAATAGTTCTACGCGCGTGTAGCTTCTTCGGTGTAATGCCGACCTTACTAAGTGTTGTGAGCAGTGAGATAGGTTTTAAATGAACATCGGGTTGATATAATGAAATATAAGAAAAGTAAAGAGTTAAATATAAATAAAGAATAAGAAATAAAAGTAAAATAAAAACTAATAAAAATATGAAAACCCCAATAAATAAAAAAATATATACTCTTCGTACCGTAATTTGGGTACACGTTGTTATAAATATCTTAATATATAAATATTCACATTTCAATTTTTTTGTAGTTATTATTCAATTCGAAATGAACACAATATAAATTTTGTGCGAAAGTAATATTAAGGCATAGAAATATGTAAATTTCAATATTAGTTAGTATTAACAACAAATATAATGAAAAAATTAAAACAGTAGACATTTCCCACGGAAAAGAAATTCTTTTTTCGACTCAAATGTTTTAGAAACTCTCAACTGTTATTGTTTAGTAATGAACATTATCAAAAGATCTTAAAAAGTGGAAATATTTCTTGGAAAAAATTATTCTTTCTACGAATTGATGTTGCAATCAACCGTAATACTCTAATAGGGAAATTATGGACCAATTAGTAACTTTAAATTATTTATTGCTAAATATATTTCTTAATTTTCTTATAAAATTTGGCATTGAGCATAAATAATAATAACAATTGAGAGTTTCAGACACAATTTCTGGCTGGATTATTACTATTCTTCAAAAGGTAAACTTCCTGATTATTTTTTTTATAATATTACTGTATACGTGACTGCCATACGATTAAGGTAAAAAAGTATATAGTTTGAATAGTTTACATTAAATTTTCACTAAATAGTTAATAGTTTTTCAACCACTTTAACAGTAGGCTCAAAGTAGGGGCTAAACTTCGACACCTGCCACCAAAAGTTTGTGAAACTAACTTGTGTAAAGAAGTCTATATCAGGTTATATTAATGTAAAAAACTTATGATTTTTATATGTAGGACATTAAGTGAACCAATAATAATTCAATAAAGCCTTCACATCGTTATAATTAAATTATTGTTTTTTTTTTGGCATCATTCTGTAAGAAATATTCTGCAGAAAAAAGTGTATAGGACCTATACAATTTTAGAACATGTATAAAGGTTCCAAGGGCTTTTAACGTATTTTATAGTATTTCCGTGGATTTCAGTAATTTTAAGGGATGTTCAAAGCTTTCACAAGATGTCTAAAGATTTCAAAGGAATTGAAATATTTTAGGGTATCTTGAAGGATTCCAAAAAAAGGTTCAAGAGATTAAAAAAATTGCGAGGAGTTTCATGGAGTATCATCAGATTTCAGGTAAATTTATGGGATTTTAAGGGACTTTTTATAATATTCTAATAAATTGTCGAAAAACATATGTATAGCGGCGCTTTAAAATTCAAAGTTGTTTGGCGAAAATTATTCGTTGAATCTCATGTTTGCGAAAACCATAATTTTCGCATATTAATTGGGATTTTTCGGTAGAAATTTTTTTTGTAAACGAATACAAATTTATAATAAACTTAAAGGAGGTTTTTCGGGTTTCAATCGTGTGCAAAGCTACGAATGTTGCCGAACTTTCGTGAGCATTGCAGTTCACCTCTTCAGGGCTAAGCTGCAACTGAAGTTTCAGGGTATGTTGTTCTTATATATATTCTCTACGATGCGTGTGATTGGCCAGAGGGTCCCAGCGTGGGGACCGGTCGAAATTGATTGGCCAAACAAGTCTTTTTTTAAAAACCCGGGAGAATGGGAAGCCAAATCGGATTGGTATTATATCCATTGTCCCTATTGATGTAATTAGGGTGTTTTAACACTTTGATTGCTTTTCTATGTGTTCTTGGAAAAATATTGTACGTTTTTGCGATGACGGTTGTTTTGTCAAATAAAATGCTATGTACGGTTTCGATATGATGCTCAGCTAGTGCCGATTGCGTGAAATGTTTTAGCCTGAGTTTACTCTCATGTTCCTTTACACGTTGGCTCACCGCCCTCCTGGTTTCTCTAATATAGACTTTGACACAGGAGCAAAAGATTTTATATACTTCCGGATCACTGAGAGGTGACTTTTTATCTTTAGGGTTGTTTAGAAGATGTCCTCTTTTCGCAGGTGGTTTAAATATGGATTGGATGTTGTGCTTGTTGACAATTCTTCCTAATTGTTATGTGATACCTTGAATGTTAGGTAGATGGTGGTCGTTTTTCTCCCTCTTTCTTTAGTGGGTTGTTTTGACTTGTTTTTTTAGTGTACTTTCTCATTGCTTTATCAATTTGTTTGTTTGTGTAATCGTTTTGAATTAGGATTTTGTTAACGTTCTGTAATTCCTTTTGTAAGTTATCCTTATCTGTTATGGAAACAGCTCTGTATACAAGGGTGTTGATTATCGATTGCTTTTGAAATGAGTGTTGGTGGGAGGAGGCATGTAGGTATCTATTTGTATGGGTAAGTTTTCTGTGAACTTCATGTTCCAATGTGTTACCAGATTTTTTGTAAACTAGTACGTCCAAGAAAGGCAATTTTCCGTTCTGTTCAATTTCCATGGTGAACTGGATATTAGGGTGTAATCGATTGATGAAATCGAAAAACTTGCGTAGTTCAACTAGTCCATGTACCCAGATGACAAAGTTGTCGTCAACGTAACGGAACAAAAATTCAAGTTTAAGCTTGGATTGGCTGAAGATTTTAGTTTTCAGATTTTCCATGAAGATGTTGGCTATTACAGGTGTGATTGGAGATCTGACTGCTGCTCCTGTGGTTTGTTAGTAGAATTGTTTATTGAATGAGAAGTAGGTATTATTGAGACAGTGTTCTATCAAAGGTATAAGATTGGAGGGGAAGTTTGCGAAAGATTTAATAAGATTGATTGTATCAAAGAATGGTACTTTCGTAAATAGATATACTACGTCGAAACTAATTAGGACGTCTTGGTGAGGAAGCATGCTAGGCTTTAAGTTGACGAGTTTATTGCGCTGACGATCGGTCTGAGTGGAATGTTGTTTTTGTGTATATTTGGGAGTCTGTAAAGTTTTGGAGAGATGGGATTAGCGGGTCTTAATTTAGATATATCTTTGCTGGCAAGTTTATAGTCTTTTAGAAGGGTTTTTGTTTTGCTTGCTATTGTTTTTGTGGGGTCTTTTTAAAATTTTTTATATGTACCGTTAGTTATAAGATCCATGATTTTGTTGTTACAGTCTTCTTTATTCATTATTACTGTTGTGTTGCCGTATGTCATTCTCTTTTTCGGGTGGAAGGGTTTATATTGTGGATTTGATATGCTCCTTACTTTTGCTCGAGAATTTGTTGGTTAATAGTAAGAAGGATAGATACTTCAGGGATTGCGGACGTCTTTCTCTTAAGATAAAAAGAGATAGTGTGAGGAGGGGAGATTGGGTAGTACTGGAGGGAGCCTCTGGTGGGGGGTCCGAGGGCGGATAGTAACGGCTTTTTCGAGAATGGCTGCCCGCTATGATAGATAACGGTCTAGTCGAGGTGATTAGAAACGTAGGTGGCAACGGGTCGCACTGTGTGGAGGGGAAGGAGGTGCGAGAAGATGGTGTCGGCAGGAGGGAGTCCCGATGGGAGAGAGGAATATCAATAATTTTGCCGGAGTCAAAACGAGTTTGGGAGGATTGGATTGGAGTTATTTTGATAGGAGTTTGGCGGTGTGCAGGAGAGGGGTTTAACGATTGTAGGATCTGTAGAGATTGGAGAGGAGCGGGTTTTTGTTGGAGTGAAACAGGAGGAGGGGATGGAGCGATTGGAAATATGTACTCGATGGGTGTCTTCAGGACGTCGGAGAAGATTATTTGGATCTCGGGATCCGCGATGAACTTTGGAGCTGGGAGAGGCGGTAAATGATTCAAATCCCTATTGGAATCATCGGAATTCGGTTCTGAGTCGGAACTGAAGTGTGCGACATCGTCGATCCATGTAGACAACGTCGGTACCCTTAGAGGCTCGGATGATGATGGTCCAGGGCGCGAGGCGTCGCAGTACGCACGGAACGATGCTGCGCCATCGGGTGGTAACTCGACGGTGGTAGGACGGGTCTTGTATAGTAAGTATCGCTTTTCCGCGAATCGCGTCGCAATTGAGCTTTAGTCTTCGGTTTGTTCCTTTTCTGCCCTGAAGACTTTTTCTTTCCCTGGAAAGAACTTGGTTAGTTGGAGATCTGGTTTGTTAGTTGGTGGGAGAGGGGTGAAGTGAGTAAGGGGTTCGGCCGAGAGGACTGGTATGCCAGCTGTCTCAGCGGAAACGGGCAGGCTGGTATGCCAGCTAGCCCGTTAACGGAGGGAAGAGGGTAGAGTATTTAGAGAACAAGAATACTTTAATTTATTTTTGGTTTTATTTATTTTTTTTAAGATTTTCTTCTTACCATGATGTCTTTACAGAGACGGAGTTCGCTTTTGAAGTTCGGTTCGTCCTCCGAAGAGGGTGACGGAAATGCTTTCTGCGGGCGGCCTCTGACTGGCTTCCAGCTGGAGTTTCCCGAAGAACGAGAGAGAGAGATTTTCCTGTAGATTGCGTATTCGATTGGTTGGTCACGGGAACGGCTTGCTCGTGAAGACCTATGGCTAGCTTCCACCTGTAGGTACCTAAGGCTGGCTTCCAGCTATAGGGTTTACGTGTGAGGGCTCTGGCTACCAGCTCCCAAACAGTTCTATCGTTCTGGGCCAGTGCGCGCCCTTATGAGGGGGAGGCTGCGTGGGCGTTGCGTGGGAGTCGAGCGGAGAGGGCAGAAAATCGATGGAGGGAGATGCGCGCGTCGAGCTTTCGGGCTCTCTACTCTTGACTCTCGCCTCTACTCTCCCTGCCGCCTTGCTGACGTCACGGCTGACGTCAGTTCACGCAGTACCTCGTTTCGCCGCGGTGTGGCTATGTTGTCTCTCTTACTCTAAGGTCTAGTTGATAGTTATTATATTTTTAAAGATGGTTGCCTACTGAATGAATAAACGCCGTCTGCAAGAGTGTTTTAAATCTACCAATAAAAGAGTCTCGCTCTATGCGAGCCGCGTATAACAGATTCCAAATTACTGATGATTTCTTCTTTCGGGATTTTAGAGGGAGCTACTACAAAATTATGTCCGTTAGATAAGGCTGAAATCATTTAATTGCTGAGAGGATGGCTAGAGATGTTTTTTACTGTGTTAGTTAGTGGTGTATGCCTTACTGGAAGTAATTTCTCAAATTTTATATTTTGTTTTTGCGCGGAAAGATCTTTAATCCGTTGGGGTTGGTCAAATGATAAGCGGTCCAATGTAGACCAAATGTCAAATCTGACAGTGTTTGATAGGAAAAGGAGAAGCTTTAATAGTTTTTTAGAGGTAGTGTGCAAGACAATTTTTTTAGAAAACGGGATCGTAATATTTGAATAATGTAGATATTTAATAATAAGTAGCAAAGTTAACAAAATTTTAAAAAAGCTAGAGTTTTCTACTTCCTTTTAAGAAAAGTTACAAGTAAATACAAATCAATTGACCAACTGTCTGATTCAACCTAAAAAAGTACCTTTAAATATGTTAGTATAAAAAAAAATCTTCAAACAAATTTCAATTGTTTCAAAAATTGTAAATTTTATCAAAGAATCGCTTGAATCAGTGGTCAAATAAAAGTAACGTACGTCAACACATGTAAAAACAGAGCTCATATGTGTCAATTCTGCGAAAAATTGTGATTTTTAGCTTTTCGGGCATTTTTGGGACTCCATAAGGGAGTGCGGTGGGGCATCAAAATTCGAAGTTATTTAGCGGAAATTATTCATTGGAAGCTCCCCAAAAAAATCTAATAATCTACGGCAAGCTAAGTTTAAACCGATTTGGCTCAAACTTGGAGTGAATGATTTTGGACCCGCCTCGTGTATATTTCAGCCAAGTAATTTCATGACTTGAGACGCAGAAATTATACTCAAATATAAGTGCATTTTTGGTTTAGCATAGCCAAATACTTCTTCTCGCTAAAAAGGAAGATTTTTTTTGGGGCAAGAAACTTTATCTCTAATTCAGGGTGCACAGATGACTTGGTTTACTTTGTTTACAAAATAATCTAAAAAGACAGCAAGTTGTCAAGGAAAGATATAAAAAAACCTTTAATCTAGACCATACATCAAATATGTAATACATGCAGCATAGAGACACGAAGACACCCCTCCTCCCCACAAAATAACTACGCAATATTTTCATGATCTCATTGTGAATAATAGACTTAACCATGTTTGCGAGAGAGACACGATTATGCGTCATTGACTAGACGTTTCACTTGCCCTCGGGGTTCTCTATCACTGCACTGAATTTGACCCAACGGTATATATAAGGAAACATTTTGTAGAATATTTATTAGTTCTGCTGTTAACGAATTTTATTGTAAAATAGGATTATCTATAATAGAAAATGAGGATCGCCGCCAGTTCTCTGTTCATCGCTTTAGCCGTCATCCTTAATTCTATTGGTAAATATATAATTATATAATATCATATTTATAGTTTTAAGCAACTTTTGTAACAGAAGCTCAATTTCATCCCAGCTGAAAATTTTCATGTTCAAATACATTTGACAATTTATGTAAAATTGTACTTGTTCAAAAGAGACTTCCATATTATTCGAGCGGAGTATTTCGATATACCACTCTAGTCCAGTCAAATTAATTTTTTTTGGGGCAACAAGATATATTCAGAATTTTTTTCGCTTAAAATGTTTAGGTGCATGTTCTAATAAAATTCTAAAATCCCACATTCTGATAGCCATGCACATATATTGTTAATTAACAATAAAGTGAAATTCGACACGATTTTCTAACACGTTTGTTTGGATTGGCGCTTTCGGTTAAGAGATACGTTAAAAGTTTATAAGACTCGGCTTTTAGGTAATTCAAATCCGTATAAAATGTCCCCTACTTATTCCCCTACGCAATTCCGAAACCATATTGAAAAACAATTGTACAAATACTTTTTCTAGCGGCTGCGCTTGCAAACTTTGAGCATTTTGACTATTTCTATTTGTGGCGCTTGCGCATTCCGATTCAAGATTACTTTCGAGGACTACCGGAATCATGACCTCACTACATTATAAGTTGACGATTGATAGATAGTCCAGGTATCTCATACACAAAAAGAGGACTATTTCGCGGGCCCCACCACCTACCAAAATGTAACTTTTTTTGGGCCAAATATTCAGTGCAGAATTTGTTCAAATTTGTTCAACCAAAATTAGAATTTGTGCAACATCGGAAGTACCTGATTTCTCAGAAAGACACTGGTGGGGCCAGCGAAATATTTCGCCAGCGCTGTAAATGTCCAAAATCAACTTTAAATAAGCGCATTATTTTCTTCATAATTTGTATAAAATTGTGAAACAAACTTCAACCCTTAAAAACTACCACCTATACGGCAAGTGCAAAATCAAATTTCTTTGGAAGCATCATTTTCGCCCTAATTTGTTAAAATTTGGAATGTGAAATGTGAAATTGTATACATAATCGACCCCTTGGTCATATTCCCAACCCCACAATAATATTCAAATAAAGTAGCATTTTTTGAAATTTTAAGTTGCAGAAGATTATTAAGCAAGCTTGCGATAGCTGTTAGAAGATAGCGAAATGTCAAATTTTTATCATTTTTTAAAACGACTTATTATCATGCATAACATCGACGGATTTTTTTAAATGAAACTTTATAGGAGTCACTTTGATCAGAATCAAGAGCCTACGACAAACCGTGAAAACCTCCCTTAAATTGAAATATTTTGAAAATCTCTTCACTACAGTCGAACTCGGATTTAACGTGCCCGGATTTACTCCTTCCGAGAATTGACGCCGCGCCGCGGGTAGACTTGTCAGGAGCTGCGCGGAGTGTGCGGGGTTCACGATGGCGTGACAAAATAGGAGCGTTTCGGTAAGGCGCTGTACCCTAAAGGCATACCTATGCAAGTCCGTCATGAATTTACGGTAGTTCACTCGAAGTGAGAAGCACACATATAGCGATGGCTCATAAGCACACATAAGCACGATGGCGAGCTCACGTCGACCAACAGTGGGGCTTTGATATCTAAAGCCAATTGAAGCCGATGGGCCAGAGCAGCAGTGGAACTCCGGGACCGTTATGAATTCGAAAATCGAATGAACCTCTTTTGTATCCCTACACGTTAGAAAAAGACGTCCGTTCGATTTTCGACTTCGTAACGTACCCGGAGTCCCACTGCAGATTATTTCGTACGATCGAATGAGTCTGTCTTCGGCATCGAAAACAGCGCCGTCTGACACGCGAATATCTCTCGCGAAGTTATTGGAGCAATGTTCATAAAAAATAGCAGTGAATATCGATTTGTTTTAACAAAAAATGTTATACTACGGTTTGAAATTAATTAGTTACCATAAGATTTCTTGTTAATATTTAATTCAAATTAAAATTTCTTCTGAATTGGTGGCGCTGTCGTAGCTACTAATTAGGTTCTACGATTCGACAAAGAAAATAAATAGGAAGAAGAAGTATTGGATAGACAGAGATAGAGAGAGTATGATCGATTCGAAACGAAAACACGTCATTGGAAAACAATCGGATCGTCTCTGGCTATCTCACATGGTATAAAGAGAGGTCCGATCGACTACTGGCATTGAAGTCTCACTGTAGTGTTTTATAATGTCAAACTGTCAAGTGTTGACGTGAGAATGGTGAAAACTGTCTTTTTCGTGGGCAGTTAATCTAATATTTATAAAAGTAAGTAATTTTCTGTCAAAAAACTTCTTCGTATGTCTGATTTTGAAACTGCGTCATGATTATGCACTATATAGGCAAAAGTGCGTATTTCCAACTGAAAGTGTTGGTGTGCGGTGTTTTGGTGAAAATAGCCATGTGATTTTGGATCCTGCTGTCTTTGAATGGTTTGTCCAAGCGAGCGACAGAGAATCTGGACCGATTATTCAAGAGAAAGGTCTCTTCTTAAACGAGATGATCAACGGCCCGCAAACGTTCTAAGTACGTAAGAAGGAAACACATTTATTTTAACGTTTAACAGCAAAATTTCTTCCTCGTTTCCGTTAAATATTTATTTCACTCTTGCCTCCGTAGTAGAAACACAATTTTCAAAATATTTTTACCGCGTAGTAAAATCCACCGGAAATGATTCATACGCCCCTGACTGTTCACGTTCCGATTTGAGCTAAATCCGGTTCGGTTAGGGTAGGTCAGGTCCAAGGATAGCCCCAAAACTGATGTTAAATCCGAGATCGTCTGTATTTCGATCCGGATCTTCTTAGAATTCTATTTTGTTTTCATTCCTACACCTCTTAATATTTTTCGTTAAGTTTGAATCTTAAAGATTGTAAGATAATTAAAATGTTCACTTATTTCACCATAAGCCCATTGCTAAAGTTGGGTACAATATTTCCATTCTCGACATTAGGTGTCCATTTTCGCTAAAAAAATTCTAAAATTTTTTAAGTATCTCGAAAGCGGCTTGAGAAATTCAAAAACCCCGGCAAAACTACAATCTAGGTATTTTAAGAAAAACATGCATGCATGTTATTATCAAACATGCATGTTCATATAACTGTACAAGCTTGTTCGGAAATTCTGACAGAGACTGAACATTTAGAGGTTCGAAGTACATAGAAATTGTTTATTTCCACAACGCCGACAACCAGCACAGAGCCCCAGAAGAGAGGGAGAGGTTCAGAGGAAACCCTAACGGTGGGGGGGGGGGTGAGCCTACAAAGAGGCACAAGCTAACCACCTGACGGTGGTTTTGGTGGACACGAGCTACCCAGACTCACTGCACACTACGAAGCAGTTTGAACTGCTCAGGTAGGCCACCTGGAGGGTGCTCGAAAGAGTGTCCCCAGATCAATGGCCCAAATTCGAGACTTCTTTCTGTAGGGAAGTGGTCTTCGTATTTGTCGCAGCCGACCCAGCGGCTAAAGCTTGGCTACATAATACAGCGGCCGAGGCAAGGCCCTGGGAAGGCGCAGACCTAAAAGTATGTGGGGTTGTGTTGCCCTAAAAGATCGTGAGTACAAAAAAGTGGTTATGACCAGACTTTGTTTCAAAAATTTATATAAAAACTGTTTGTTGGCGATCCATTTAAAGATAGAGGACCGCCAGGCCTCAAAACGTACGGTCAGCTTGCCCAATCCAAATATTCGACCATGGCCGGCGTTAAGCGACAATGTGTGTTACTAATGGAGGGCACACCCCCACCTGCTTCACGGGCACGATTCAATTGAGTACACACCCCGGCTATTTCACGGATCCAAATAGAAAGCAGACTTTTGTGGGTACACTCACAATCAACTTCGATTAATGCTGTGGCGATTTACAGATATATCACCACCTGCACGAGCAGAACATCTAATTTCTGTGGACTGGCCTTATTCAGGAGTAGTAATATCGATTTCATTCCCCTCTGACGAGCAGACTGTTCAGGCTATAGATAATCTATTTTTAGAATAAGGACAGTTTATAAGAACTTTATTATACACAATAATAATCATATATATAAGTTCAAAGAGCTAGAAAAATATATTTTAGCCTTATCTTATCACAATACTGCATTTTTATTTTAGGCTAATCCCCCAGTTAGTACACCTGGTCAGGAAAGGGGAATCCGAGGTCCAATCCTAGATGCAAAACTCGGGATTTGTCACGGGCGGACACAACGAAGAGAGTCCTGAATTTTGCGATAAACTTTCTACGTATCTCTTAGCGGGAAGCATCAATCAAGCGATCCTCTTAAAAAATCATTTTAATTTCTACTTTCTTGTTAATTAACAATATACGCACAGACCGGACTGAGTGTAGTATTTTAGTATTTCATTAGAACGTCCACCCAAACATCTGAAGTAGAAAAACTTTCTGAATATTTTTTATTCCAGCAAATGGCAGAGCAGATTTTTACGTCAATTCTTTTAGCTAGGTGTATATATTTCATTACCATTCAAAAATTGTTTAAATTAAAAACAATTTTCATCCCATTGTCCAGTCTTATTGAACAATCAAAAAATGCCTGCCAAATGCCAATTTGATTGGAAAATTATTTTGAAAGTGAAATAATCCACGCATGTGTCTAGACCAAGTGTCAAATTTGATACGCGAGATTTTGGAATTTTTCTAATGTGCACATCCTCCTATCCCCTTTGCCCCACCCCTCTGTAAAATTATGATTTAATTCCACACCGGGAAAAAGTTTGTCCGGCCGTCCCTGCCAAGTGTTTTGTTTGCCTTTTCCTATTTAATGGTTCTCATTTAAATTACACTATAATTCAGGGTTTGGAACCCCTAAATTTTAAAGGGTCTGGGGACCTAAACGGTTCAGTTGGGGGTTGGGAGAGAGAGAGTTTAACTAATTTATTAAAACTTTATTTTTTGTTCAGAGATTCATCAATTAATTTTTTATTTTTCCGTTAAAAATTATTTATTGAAATGAAAATTCGTCTTTATATTTTTAGTTAAAAGTTTACGCTTTTACATTCTTATCATTGATAATTGAGAAAGGAACAGAATTCTCAGAAATTTTACACCACAATTTTTCAAGGGATCTCCACGTTTTGAGACCCCCTGATGCTGAAAATCAAGTTTTGGCAATGACTTATATCAGTATGTCTGTCTGGATGTGTGACCGTCCATCCGTAAACACGATAACTCCCGAAAAAATGAAGTGATCAAATCGAGATTTGGCACAATTTTTAGGTCCTGAAATAAAGAACGAGTTCGTTAACCAGCATTCCTTAAGCAACGGTTATGGTTTTATCCATGGAAAATAATATCCAAAAATGGAATATTCCATTTTTACCGTGAAGAACAACAAATACGTAATACAAATTTCAATAAAGAATTCAGTATCTTCAAAATATCTACAATTTTTGTTTTAAGGAGGTACGATCGCGCATACTATCTGCAAAAAGTTAATCCTAAGTCTATGTCGGAAAATAATACTATTTGAGTGAAGTAAGTTTTATTAACCCTTAAATGTATAAAATGTAGTTTATTTACGTCGAAGAAAGTCAAAAATGAGATAATTATGCCGGTATAATGTTTTAATAATTAATTTCCTGCAGACCTAAGAGGAAATTTTTGGCTCCGATGGTATTCTACGCATAGAGAAGTTGTGTATACAGATGAGTATACACTAACTCCTCAAGATCTGAACGTAGATGCGGCAACTTCGCATTTTTCATGGTGTCTACTTTGACAGTTGTGCTCTTTGACTGCAAATGAAAGCGTGACATTTGTTGAAAATGACAGATCGATTAGTAGTTAAAGGTTAATTTATGAAAAAGAAAGTTTCTCACAAAAAA
>JAABKJ010003492.1:0-25910 GCA_011634705.1 Andricus grossulariae | reverse complement strand
CGGAAAAAAAGTGCATCCAAATTGTTGAACTTTCAAGAAAACGGAGGAATTCTCTGTAAAATAGTTGAATTTTCAACACAATAATATGAATTTTCAACAAAAAAGTTAGGCAGTGTATGTACATTTTTAACCACTGAGATGATGAATCTTCAACTAAAATGATAATTACATTTTCAGTTAAGAAGTTTCATTTTCGAATGAAAAAAAACAAACAATTTTCAACCAAAGATATTAATTTCTATCTAAAAGTATGAATCCTCAACAACAACAAAACTTTGTTTTCAACTGAAATTATGAATCTTCAACAAGAAAATGGTTTTCAATAAAGTGGTTGAACTTTACCCAAGTCGTTAAATCTTCAAATTGAAAAAAAAATTCAACCGAAAATAGGAAAGTTAAGTTTTGAAGAAAAAAATTCATATTTTTGTTTTGGAATTCATCTCGCTTGGTTAAAAGTTGTACTATTTGGTTGAAAATTAAATTTTTTTGTTAAAATCTCAAATTATTTCTTAAAAAACTATCTTTTTTGGTGAAAAATTCCACGACTTGTTTTATTTTTTCTTTTATTTTTGGCTAGAAATGAACTTTTGTACTGAATATTCACCTATACATTTTTTGGCTGAAAATTCATGTATTTTGTTGATAATTTGTCTTTTTTCAGTAGGCTAACCATCTTGGTAACAGAAACTTTTTAGTCGAAATTCAACTCCTTGCTGGAATTTTGAAATCTTTTCATGAATTTTTTTTTCTTTTTCTTAAAGATTCATTATTTCAGTTAAAAATTCATCCCTTTGGTTAAAGATTAAACCAATTTACTGAAATTTTGTTGCTATTGACAATTAATTTTCTCTACTGAGAATGTAATTATTCTATTCACGAAATTTTAACAAAAGACATGTATTTTCAACAAGAAACAATACATTTTCAACAAAAAATTTTAGGGTTACATTTTGAGCGAGTCCAATTAATTCTTGGCATAAAAAAAAAGCAAAACAATTTTTCAGAAAATTAGTTTAATTTTTAAGCAGATATGAATTTTAAACTAAAATGATGAATCTTCAATAAAAAAATTCAAGAAAAGAGTTCAAAATTCAAAGTGTTTATTTTTTAATCAGGAAGATTAGTTTTCTACATAAAAGATAAATCATCAACAAATTACACGAAATTTAAAAAAAATAGTTGAACTTTCAACTAAAGAAGATGCGTTTCCCATCATAAATGGAACAGATAGATTTTCAGTCAAGAAAAATTAATTTTTAACCAAGAATAAATCGAATTTTTGACAAAATAGTTACGGTTTGAACAAAAGAGAGGAGTCTTCAATAAAAAAAAAGATTTTGGCAAAAAATTTCAAATTCAAACCAATTAGTTTATTTATGGGCAAAAAATAATGAATTTACCAACGAAACATGTAATAGTTAATACTTTCACAACAAAATTTAGTTACAAATCAAAAAAAGATTCAACCAAAAGAGACGAATTTTCAACCAGATCAGATAAATCCTCAACCAAAAAAGAATAATTTTCGACCAAGCACTTTTAACCAAAAAGATTGAATTTTCAAACAAGGAGATTAATTTTCTACCACAAAGGATGAATTTTCAACTATGTATATTTCTAAACAGAAAAGATCCATTTTTAATTTAAAATATTAATTTGCATTCAAAAATAAAATAGTTAAATTTTCAGTGAAGAGGATGAATTCTCGACGAAAAAAAAACAACAAATTTTGATGAATCTTCAACAAAAACAAAATAATTTTCAACAGAAGACTTCAACATTCAACTACAGAGTTGAATTTTGAACCGAAAAGATGATTTTTTGAACAAGATAATTAATTTTTTACCACAGAAGAAGACTTGTCAAGAAAATAACTAAATTTTCAACCAAATATTAAAATTTTTAACTAAAAAGAATAAATTTACAACCAAATATGGAATCGTTAAATTTTCAGTTAAAAAATTAATTTTTCACCAAATAGTTTCATTTTCTATCAAATTGTTGAATTTTTAAACCAAAAAGATGAATTTTTTACGAAAAAGCTGAATTTTAGGCAAAAAAAAATCATTTTTAATGAAGTATGTAGTAGATTTTTCAGAAAAAAAAAAATTCTCAAGGAAGTATCTACCAGTTAATATTTCAACAAAAAAAATGGTTCAACTTTTAGTCAAAAAAAGTGGAATTTAACCAAATACATCAATTTTCAATGTAAAAAGATCAATTTTAAAACGAAAATGGAATAATTACATTTTTAAAGAAAAATGGAACAATTGCATTTTTAACGAAAAATTGAATAATTACATTCTCAGTGAAAAAAATTAGCCGTCAGCAACAAAAAATTTAGTAAATTAGTTCAATTTTTAACCAAAGAGATGAATTATTGCCAAAAATAATGAATCTTTTACAACAAAAATAAATTTTCATGAAAAGATTTCAACATTCGAGCAAAGAGTGGAATTTTTAACAAAAAAGTGGTTTTTGTAACCAAGACGATTAGTTTTCTACAAAAAAACGAATTATAAACAAAATACGTGAATTTTCAACCAAAAAAGAAATCATTAAATATTCAGTAAGAAAGTTCATTTTTAGTCAAAAATAAAAGGAATTTTTAACAAAATAGTTGAATCTTCAATCAAAGAGACGAATCTTCAATAAAAAAAAGAGTTTTTGACAAACCAGTTGAACTTTTAACCAAGTCATGGAATTTTTCACCAAAAAAGATAACTTTATAACAAATAGTTGCATTTTTAACAAAAAAATTAAATTTTCAACCAAATAATAGAAGTTTCAACTAAGCGAGGTGAATTGCAAAACAAAAATAATTTTTTTTTTCTTAAAAATTTAACTATTTCATTTTCGGTTGAAAATTGTGTTTTTTTCAATTTGAAGATTTAACCATTTGGGTAAGGTTGAACCACTTTATTGGAAATCATTTTTTAATTAAAAATTCATAATTTTAGGTAAAAATTTGTCTTTTTGGTTGAAAATTAGTTTTTTTTTTAAATTAATTTTTTACTGAAAATTTAACTTTTTCATCTTTGGTTGAAAATTGATTTTTTCAAATTGAAAATTCAACTACCTGGGTAAAAGTTAAGCCACCTCACTGCAAAGTTTTTTTCCTGTTGATGATTCATTCTTTTAGATATAAATTAATCTCTTCGGTTGAAAATTGTATTTTTCATTATTTTTTTTTTTTATTTGAAAATGAAACTTTTTAACTGAGAATTTAATTATTTCAGTTGAAGATTCATAATTTCAATTAAAATTTCAACTCAGTGGTTAAAAATGTACCTAGTTTATTAGAAATGTTTTTCTTTTGTTCAAAATTAAGTTTTTTAACTAACCATGTAACTTTTCCATTTTTGGTTGAATCTTTGTTAGTTGCAAGTCCGTATTTTTTGGTAGGAAAATATTCTTACTGATTTTAAATTTTCTCTGTCTAAATAAAAATGAAAATTTTTGCTTGAAAATTTGACTATTTTACTGAAAATACATTTTTTTGTTGAGACTTAATTTTCTGGACTAGAAACATAACTATTTCAATTTTGGTTGAAAATTGATATTTTAAATTGAAAATTGATCTGTTTTGAGTAACAATTAATCTTCTCTGGTTGAAAATTCATTTCATTGGTTGAAAAATCAACTACTTGATTTAAAGTTGAACCAATTTATAAAAAAATTTGTTTGCTTATTTGATTATTCATCGTTTTGTTTCAAAATCAAAAAATTAGAGTGCAAATTAAATTTTTTGTGTAAATTCATATTTTCGGGTTAAAAATTCATTTATATTACCAAAAAAGCTTGAATTTCTTGTAAGAAAATAATGTCAAAAACTATAAAATTCTTATCGTAATCTCATCCCAAAAATTTAATATCAGTGAAGTTTGTTTTTAAACTTAGGAATTATATTTTAAAATCGAAACTGTATCAGTTTTTTTCGCAGTAAAATTTGTAGATAAATATTTTGAAAATAATAACGATTTTTTTTACATTTTAAATAAGTATATAAATTAGATAATTAATTTAATTGCTTCCCAAATGTGTAATTAAATAATAACTCGTGTTCCAGGTAGATTTACACATTTGAGTACCTTTGGAAAAGAGCTTCCCTCTGTTATTTAATTTCTCTCAAATTTCTCGGATTCGAACCTCTGACTTTTAATCTCGAAAATCAATTTACCTTGGATTAGAGGGCTTAAGCACTTTATGTTCCTGTAAAGCCAATTTTTCCCAATTTACCTGATGTCTGAGCAAAGCGAGTAGTGTCGAATTTCCGCTTTTAAACAACGAAGAGTAATTTTCGAAACCATTCATTTTTATTTACAGGAAGTGATTACTTTTAAAGTATAAGCTACATTCATTTACATGAAAAATAATGGCTTTATAAAAACTTAAAACAAGCGTCTTCCTAATAACATTATTGGAAAAAACACATTGATATTTGTTTTTAGTAAATTTCTCCATAAATAAATACTATGATTGGACTAAAAAAATTATTATTTTTCTACTGATGGTCCAATTCCTTTAGTTGCTGAAAAATGTGTGTGACAGTGGGGATACACAGCAGAATAGAAACGTTGCGTGGCATTGGAATAGTGGGGATATCGAAGAGGAGTCTTTAGAGCAATTGCGAATCGCCGCACAAAGGGAAGACGCGATTACAGAGGGAATGTATATAGAACGTAAACTTATGAGAGAGAGACAGAGACTTCCGTTAGAGAGAGACACAGACCTCCGTTCGTATGTTCGGTCATTTTTTTCAATTCACTCCCTTCCCAAAATAAGTTTTACTTTGAAAGTCAATGTGTGGCAGTGGGGTCACACGACACAAGTGAAACTTTGATGGATTAACTTTGAAATTTTTCGTGAGGAATCATCATGAGTTGTGAGGAGATCGCATAATAAGAGAGTGAAGAGAAAGAGAGAAAGAGAGGGAAAGAGAAATGAAAGAGGGAGAGCACATAAAGGCTTTGCTCAGCGTTGCAGTAGTGGGGATATTTTAGAGAAAGACAGAGGCTTCCGTTCGTAGGTTCAGTCATTTTTTTCAATTCACTCCAGTCCTAGAAGACGTTTCACTTCAAAAGCCAGTGTGTGGTTGTGGGGCCACGGCACAAGTGAAATTTTGATGGCTTACCTTTGAAATTTTTCGTGAGGAGTCATCATGAGTTGTGAGGAAATCGCATAGTAAGAGTGTGAAGAGAAAGAGAGAAAGAGAGAGAGGGAGAGAGAACCAAAAGAGGGAGAAAATATGAAGGCTTTGCTTAGCGTGACAGTAGTAGGGATATTGAAGAGAGAGACAGAGACTTCCGTTCGTACGTTCGGTTATTTTTTTCGATTCACTCCAGTCCTAAAAGACGTTTCACTTCAAAAGCCAGTGTGTGGCAGTGGGGCCACACGGCACAAGTCAAACTTTGATGGATTAACTTTGAAATTTTTCGTGAGGAATCATCATGAGTTGTGAGGAAATCGCATAATAAGAGAGTGAAGAGAAAGAGAGAAAGAGAGGGAGAGAGAAATGAAAGAGGGAGAGTACATAAAGGCTTTGTTCAGCGTTGCAGCAGTGGGGATATTTTAGAGAAAGACAGAGACTTCCGTTCGTATGTTCGGTTATTTTTTTCAATTCACTCGAGTCCTAAAAGACGTTGATTTCCTACCAATGAATTAATTTTTCAAATAAGGAATTCAATTGTTAAGCAAATAGTAGAATTTTCTATTGGAAGTGTAAAATTTTTGATTAAAAAAGAAAAGTTTTCAACTAAAAAAAATAATTTTTTAACTAAAAATGGAATAGTTGCATTTTTAGTTTAAAAAATTAATTTTTAACAAGAAAAACCACATTTTTCACCAAGTAGTTAGTTTTCCAAATAAATAATTTAATTTTCAAGGAACCGATTATATTTTATACAAAAATAGTTTAATTTTCTAATAGAATAATTGAACTTTCTACAAAAAAAAAGTTCTCATCCAAAAATGGAATAGTTAAATTTTTAGCATAAAAAATTAACTTAAACAAAAAACGAATATTCTACCAGTTAAATTGAATTTAGAGAGACAAATTTTCAACAAAGTTGTTGAATCTGCAGCTAAAAAGATAAATTTTCAAAAAATAAAATTAATTTTGTACTCAAAAAGACGAAATTTCACCAAAAAAGATAAATTCCCACAAAAATGTTGATTTCTTACTAATGAATTAATTTTTCAAATCAGGAATTTAATTTTTGAACAAATAGTAGAATTTTCTATCGAAAGTGTGATATTTTTAATTAAAAAACAAAAGTTTTTAACTAAAAAAGATAATTTTTCAACTAAAAATGGAATAGTTGCATTTTCAGATTGAAAAATTAATTTTCAACAAAAAAACACACATTTTTTACCAAGTAGTTAATTTTCCAAATAAATAGTTTAATTTTCAAGGAAACGGTTGTTTTTATACGAGAATAGTTTAATTTTCTAACAAAATAATTACATTTTTTACAAAAAAAAAAGAATTCTTCACCCGAAAATGGAATATTTAAATTAGCAGTTTAAAAAATTAACTTTCAACTAAAAAACATAAGTTTTTAACTAAAAAAGATAATATTTCAACTAAAAATGGAATAGTTGCATTTTCAGTTCAAAAAATTAATTTTAAACAAAGAAATCACATTTTTACCAAGTTGTTAATTTTTCAAATTAATGGTTCAATTTCCAAGAAAACAGTTATATTTTATACCAAAATAGTTCAATTTTCCATTTTAATAATAGAATTTTCTACAACAAAAAAGATAAGTTTTCATCCAAAAATGGAATAGTTAAATTTTCAGTATAAAAAATTAACTTTTCACGAAAAAACGAATATGCTTCCAGTTAAATTGAATTTAAAAAGACAAATTCCCAACAAAATTTTTAAATCCACAGCTAAAAAGATGAATTTTCAAAAAAGAAAATTAATTTTGTACTCAAAAAGACGAAATTTCATCAAAAAAGATAAATTTTTCACAAAAAGTCAATCTTTTATACCCCGCGCTATGAATTTTTAACAAAAAGGATGATTTTTTACCAAAGAGTTAATTTTTTCAATAAATAGTTAAAGTTTGAACCAGAAACTTGCATTTTCTACCTAAATGGTTGAATTTCCTGCCAAAAAGATTGAATTTTCTACTCACAGTTGGATCTAAAGCTAAAAAGAGAAATTTTCAATACTAAATAGAAACTAAGAATTTTGAACAAAAAAGCTAATTTTTTGGCAAGGAATAATTTTTCTTCAATTCAATATTTTGAGTTTGAAACAAAAAGTTGAATATTCTACAAAAATTGTTTAATTTCCAACCAAAAAGATGAACCTTTGATCAGACATTTATATTTTTTACCAGAAAAGATGGTATCTACGAAGATATGAATTTTCAAGCAAAAAATATTTATAATCCGTAACACAATTGAATTTTTAATAGAAAGGTTAATTTTGACCTATATAGTTTAATTTTCTACCAAAACAGTTGAATTTTCAAACCGAAAAGACGAATCCTCAAGGAAACCTGTATTGATATTTCAATCAAAAACTAGTTTAATTTTAAATAAAAAGCAGTTGAATTCAACCAAAGAAGACGGATTTTCAGCAAAATAGTTAAATCTTTAACAAAATATATGAATTTTTAAACAAATAGTTGAATTTTCAAATAGAAGAGATCAACTTTCAACCAAAAATGGAATAATTCTATTTCCAGTAAAAAAAAGGATGTAAAATTTGTCATTCTAAAGGTGAATTTTCAACTAAAATGATGAATCTACAAAAAATTGATTGTCAACAAAGGCAGTTCAACTGTCAACCAGGTGGTTCAATTTTTAAGTAGAGATACATTTTTAAACAAAAATGAAATAGTTTAATTTTCAGTTTAAAAAAGTTAATTTTCAACCAATAAAAGAAACTAGTTTTCAACGAAATAGTTGAATTCCCAACCAAAGAGATCAATCTTCAACCAAAAAGATGAATTTTCAACAAAGAAGTTCAATTTGCAACCAAGTTGTTGAATTTAGACCCAAAAAAGGTGAGTGTTTAACAAAATAGAGGCACTTTCAACAAATTTTCAATTCTACTCAGCTCCTAAAGGAGCTTTATAGCCCTGTCGCAAATCTTTTTTAAAATTGATTATCAGCAAACGTACTAAACTTCATCTAAATTCGTAACGTTTGAAAAGACTGGGGCTAAGCGCACTCCGGGGCTAAGAAAACTTCGGGTCTAAGCGCACTCCAGGGCTACGCGCACTTCGAGGGTACGCGCACCCTGAGGCTACGCGCTCTCCGGGGCTAAGCGAACTCCGAGGCTACGCGCACTCCGAGGCTACGCGCACTCCGCAACTAAGCGCACTCCGGGGCTAAAGGAAATTCCTAAAGAGGAACAGAGGGAAATATGGGAATGAGTGTAAAGTCTGAGATATGAAAGTGATTTTCAAACCTATGAAGTTATTATTAAACTATCCTGTTGCAGGGACATCTTTCGCAAAAGTCGCAAACTTTCTTAAAATTGATAATCAAGAAACGTACTAAACTTTATCTAAGTTTGTAACGTTTGAGAAGACCGGGGCTGAGCAGACTCCAGGGCTAAGCGCACTCTGGGGCTACGCGCACTCTGAGGCTACGCGCACTTCGAGGCTACGCGCGCTTCGAGGCTACGCGCACTCTGAGGCTACGCGCACTCTGAGGCTACGCGCACTCCGAGGCTACGCGCGCACTTTTTTATATTGGAAAAACGTTTACACGTGGAAACTCTCCTCATCGCAATCGAATGAGTCTCAAGGCTCTTGTTTGCCTGGAAAAATTCCACGTCATTCGGGATGACACAATAGCTTCTACAGCAGTTGATTCGCTCGGATAATTAGCCTGTTCCAAGTGTTTTCAAAAATAAGTTAAGCTATTATCATTAGGTTATGCAAGGCGAGTGGAAAATCGCTGTTTGTGCCCTAGGGCCGAAAAAGTTATAAAAAATTCCGCCTTAGAGCAAAAAAAGCTGTTATGATGAAAAAGTTTGTGACTTTGAAAGAAATAATAAACAGTGTCCCTTTGATGAGAAATTAAATGTTTTTAATAAATTAAAATTTGTTTTGAGAAATCCAAAGGTGCGCACTTACCCACGCATTTTTTCGCACGTCTTTGGATTTATCGTCAATTTTACGAAACATCAACTTAAGTTTTGCTAATAGACAATCATGTCTAGAAATAAAATTGTAGTTAAAATATAATTTTTCAAGCTGCATCAGTTTTTTTTATAAATACATTTTATTATTAAAGATTGAAGAAGCAAAAACTGCGCGCGCTTAGCCCCAGTCTCCACAGTGTAGTAAATCCCGGATTTTTTTAGAATTCACTGTGACTGATTATTTCAGATTTAGAGGGAGAAAGAAAATATGCACGTGTTGAAATTGCGCGTGTCATAAATCGCTATCTGGAGTGGAAATGTAGTCGCAGCGAAGGCTGTTGCTATGGCAAATGCTGGAAAACTTTATGATGGGAAATACTGGAATAACCGTGTAACTGCGTTCCCGATATCAAAATCACTTTAAAATAATATTCTGTTTGAAATATTTAAAAATTAATTTTCTACTTTACATAAATGACACATAAATTATTTTAATTAATTTTTAACTTCTGTAATTTTTTTATTTGATATTCCATAAGGGAATTCGGCCACGGACTGGAGCCAAGACTTAATTTAATTCACATTTTTTTTAAATTAGTGTTATAGAGCATTAATAATATATTATGTAAATGTTTGAAGAAAATTTCCCGTTTTTTCGTTTTCTCGCCTTAATTCGAACTGAATTATTAGAAACCAATCAGAAATCCAACTATTTTTGTTAGAAAGGTATATATATTTTTTTTTGTAAAGTCTACATTTATATTTTTTGGTTCGCAATTAATTTCGTGTGGTTAAAGATTCTATTATTTCGTTTGAATTTTTATTATTTTTGTGAGAATGCGAACATTTTGTTGAAAATTCATATTTTTTGGTCGAAAATACAACTATTTGGTTGAAAGTTGAAATTCTTTTTTTAAATTCATTTTTGTGGTTCCAGATACATCTCTTTGGTCAAATTTTCTTTAAATTCGTTTTATTTATAATTGAAAATTTATCTAGTGAATGAAAATTTATTATCAATTATATTTATTTTATTATTATTATTTATTTTATAATAATGACATTTATTATTATACATTATTTCATTTTTAGTTGAAAACTTATTTTTTTTTATTTTCAAATTCAAGTATTTGGTAGAAAATTTATATCTTTTAGTTAAAAGTTCATTTTCTTGGCTGCATGTTGAACTGTTTTCTTAAAAATTCTTTTTTTAACGATTCATCATTTAGTTAAAAATTAATAGATTTGGCTTTAGATTTAGCTATATTATTGCAATTTCGTTTTGTTTACTTGAGAAATAATATTTGTAACTGAAAATAAAACCATTAAATTTTTTATTACAACTTCAACTTTTCTAGCTTAAAAATCAACTATTTATTTGAAAATACGTGTATTTTGTTGAAAATAATTTTTTTTGTAGAAAATTAATCGGCTTGGCTGCAAATTCAGCATTTTTAATTAACAATGCAATTGTTTGTTTGAAAATCAACTTTTTAATTGAAAATTAATATTTTTGGTTGGAAATTCAACTATTTTTGTAGAGAATTTAACTATCAGTTAAAAATTAAACTATGAATTTTAAGATGTAAATATTTACTTAAAAGTTAACTTGTTTGTTAAAAAATCGTGTTTTCGGTTTTACCAGAATATTAACATTCTTGCTGGAAAATTCATCTTTTGGGTTAAAAACTTAAGTACTTTGTTAAACATTCTTTTTTTTAACTGAAAATAAATTATTTAGAATGAAAATATAACTTAAATTTCTGGTAGAAAATTAATCTTCTACGCTGAAAATTCATTCTTTTCGTTTAATAATGCAACTGTTTGGTTATAAATTAAATTTTCTCGTTCAAAATTTATATTTTCCGGATGAAAATTCAACTGTTTTTAGAAAATTCGCCTTTTTAGTTAAAAATCAAACTATTTGGTAGGAAATTAACTTTCTTGTTGAAAACCCATATTATCGGGTTGATAGTACATTTTTTTGTAGATAAGTTCTCTTTTTGACTTGAAAATTAAGCAAATTTGTTGAAATTTGATTTTTTTTGTAGGAATTTCATGTTCTTGGCAAACAATTCATCTTTTTGTTGAAAAGCTCAAAATTTTAGAAAAACCTGCAACCTTCTAGCATTATTCTAAGAAAAGATAGTTATAAACCTTAATAAATTGTTTAAACCCTTATGTTTTTTTTACTTGCAATAATTATTATCTCACTAAGTAAAAATTAGACAAAAATTGAAAAATTTCGGAAAAACCAGCAACTATCTAGCATTATTACAGGAGAAGATAGTTGTGACCAATAATAATTTGTTCAAACTATTGTTTCGTAAATTTTAATAATTACTACTACACTCTGAATAAAAAGTAGACATAAAATTTAAAATTTCAGAAAAACCGCAACTTTCTACCATTATTCGAAGAGAACATTATTAATAATAATAAATTCTTTATAGAATTATTTTTGTTAATTCGAATTAATAATTATCTTATTATAACTAATGAGTGGACCAAAAGTGAAAAAATTTAGACGAAAATGCAACCTTCTAGCATTATTCTAAGACAATATTATTACAAATAATAATAAATTTTTTTGTGAATTCGAACAAATTTGTGGGCGATATTAATTAAAAAAAATAAAATAAAAATTGGACCTCACTAATGAGGATATATTTTTTCAATGACCTATTTATATATTTAGACAGTGACAATAATAATTAGACTTGTGAGAGAAATATAAAGTTTTTTAATGAATAGAAGACACGAGCGTATATTTTCAGACTCGTGGATAAGGCTAGTTTTTCTTTATCCACGATAAGACGTCGAGGAACTTGATACAATCAGAACCCAAGAGACTCGTCAGCCTGAATAGCATTTTTACGTAGTACGTATAAAAGTCGTATAAAACACTTTTCAGTGCGTGAAGATCTTCTATACAGTGACATGCAATATTTTTTCAAGCAAAAAAAAAAGATTTTAAAACTAAAAAAAAACTAAAGTAAATAAAACATTAATTAAGTAATTAATAGTTAACTATTTATAAAATTTTATTTGATTTCATTAATTGATTACCCGATCCACTTTACATCAGACAGGCAGATACTCTTTAAATGGAATATCTGATTTAGGTCAGAAACTCTAATTACTTCTAGAAGTAAACATATTTTGTTTAAGCAAATAATAATTATTTTTAAAAATTGATTTAGCTTCATTTAAATTTCCTTAAATCAATCGAATGATTATTTGTGGTCAAATTATTCAAAAAGCCTTTCCGACTTTCACAATAACTTTAATATTTATTTCTTTATCAAAATTTTTATATTTATCTGTTTATATATACTGTCCTATTTTATCAAAGAAAATAATTGGACATTAATGTTACTGAAGATACGAAATTCCTGAATTTAAAAATTTACATTTTTAAGCTTTCATACTCGACCATAAAACTGGTTAAAAACTTCTACAAAATTACCTTTATCTAGAAATTTTTAGTGTCTGTAAATTACTTTTATGGAAGTATATATATGGTTGATATATGATATGATATTTCGAGCCTTATCCCCAGGAAATGAATTTCTCTTAACTAAATTCTAGGATCTAGAGAAAAGGACGATAAATTTTCGATATCACATTTTTATGTTTCACGGGTACCTTGTAAATATTTTTTAAACAAAATATACAGGGGGTTAGCAAATAATTTTTTTCTTATCTATCCCATTTGTATCCAAGGTGTCCTATTTTATCTAGAAATTGCCTCTATTCCAGAGGAAATACTTTCTGACTTGTAGGTGGTATGTTAATATTTTATAATGAGTGACAAAATATCTCTGAGTTAGGACTAAGAAAAGTTTTATTATTGATTTTTTTGTTCTTATATCTAGTTTTATCAAATTTGATTTCCTTCTATCTTCTGAGAATATTATTAAGGGAATGGACATCAATTTTTCTCTCTCAGAAATATTGATGTCATGAGGTTCCCAATTTTGTTATATTCTTTTAAAATGTATTTCTCGCCAGAAATTGTCTCAAAAAGCCAAAATTCTCTTCAGTCATACATTTTGACAATTTCTAAAAAACGTATGGGCTAATTAATATTTTTAATTTGTATTGAATTCTGCATTCAAGAAATTTTTTTAGACTAGAGCAAGATTACTCAAGCAAACCACAAAAATTCTGATGAAGATATCGATATCTACTCATTTTCCTTTTCTCATAGTGTTAAAAAGTAATAAAAAGGGGGAAAATTGGGGGAGGGAAAGTGGTAGAAATCAGTTAATTTCATAACAAAATAATTGATTTTTCCACCAAAAAAAACTATCATCAAAAAATGGAATAGTTAAATTTTCATTTAAAAAAATTAACTTAAAAAAAAGAATACGCTACTAGTTACATTGAATTTAAAAAGACGAATTTCCTTAAAAATCGTTGAATCCACGGCTAAGAGTTTATTTTAAAAAATTAACCAAAAATTGACCAGGACATAGGGGACCATTCAACTGTACAATTGATTTTGACCTTGAAATAAATTTTCAAGGTCATTTCAGGGTCAAGACGATTTTTTAAATGGAAACTCCTATTTTTGACTGCAGATTTGAATAGAGCGAAAATTATACGTCAAAAATTTACTATAGAAATCTTGTTTTTGTGACCTTGGAGGGGTCAAGAATCAAGTTCAAATGTCCAAGAAACGATCAGATGTCCTTTTTGTCAATTTACGTGGTTTCGTGGGTAAATGAGACCTTTAAGATGCTTTAAAAAAATCGATAAAATGTAAAAGTGTGAACCACCTTGACCACATTGTCAGCCTCGACGTTCAGGTCAATTTTCAAGGTCATTCAAACGTCAAGATGATTTTTTTAAATAGAAGTCCCTATCTTAGACTGCGGACTCGTAAAGAACGGGAAATTGAACGGGAAATTGAATGGGAAATTGTACGTGAAAATTAGTATTTTAAAATCTTTAATTTTTACGTGTAGAAGGTCATATCAAGGTCAATTATTTAAAAATCGCTGAGAAACTTTGTTTTTCTTCAATTTACTGGTTTTCTGAGCAATCTCAACGCTGAGGATGCCTTTAACAAGTAGAAGATAAGTTGCATCTGATCATTTTTTGCACATTTGACCTTGATTTGTGAACTCTCCAAGGTCACAAAAACAAGATTTCCATAGCAGATTTTTGACGGAAAATTTTCCGATTTATTCAAATCTGCAGTCAAAAATAGGCGTTTCCATTTAGAGAAATCGTCTTGACCTTGAAATGACCTCGAAAATTTACCTCAAGGTCAAAATTAATGGTACACCCAAATGGTCCCCTATGCCCTGGTCAACTTTTGTATGAACCTTTTTCCTTTAGATGGGGTAGTTTATAAGATATTTGGATTTATATATTAAAATAGGACACCCTGCAGAATGAGTGAGAAGAAGTAGCGCAGATGATTGGTACGGAAGTAGTGGAAGTGAGGAGAGGATAAGTAGGGAAATTGAAGGAAGTTGATGTAGGAGAAGAAAGTAGGAGAAAATAGGGGAAAGAAGTAGGGAAAATGAAGGTCGAAGAAGTAGGGGAAGTAGGGAAAAATTAGCTAAAAGTAGTAGGGAAAATAAGGAGTATGGAAGTAGGGGATGTGTGAGAAAATTAGGATTGTGGAAATTAGGTGAGAAAAAGTAGAGGAAGAGAGGGGAAATGGTAGGAGAAGAAGTAGGGATAGTAAGGGGAAATAAGGAGTGCGGAAGTATGGGAAAGTGAGGAGAAATTAGGGATGGGACAGTGAGAAAAAGTAAGGAACATTAAAGGTGGAAATATAAGCAAAGTAAAGGAAAATTAAGAGATAGATAGTAGGGCAAGTGAGGCGAAAATAGAAAAGAAGAAGTAGGAAAATTAAGGGGAAGTTAGGGTTAAAGAACTACGTTAGTAAATGTACGGAAATTGTGGTAAAAATAGGGTACGAGAAATAGGGGAAATGATTGGTACAGAAGTAGTAGATTTGAGGAAAGAATAAGTAGGGAAAGTGAAAGGAGGTGATGAAGGAGAAGAAAGTAAGAGAAATGAGGAAAAGAAGTAGGGAAAATGAAAGGCGAAAAAATAGGGGAGTGAGGAAAAAAACCTGGAAGAAGTAAGGAAAATAAGGAGTAAGGAAGTAGAAGATAAATGAAAAAATAAGGAGAGTGGAAATTAAGTGAGAAAAAGTATAGGAAGAGAGGGGAAATGATAGGAGAAGAAGTAGGGATAGTGAGGGGAAATAAGGAGTGCGGAAGTGTGGGAAAGTGAGGAGAAATTAGGGATGGGACAGTGAGAAGAAGTAAGGAATATTAAAGGTGGAAATATAAGAAGAGTAAAGAAAAATTAAGAGATAAATAGTAGGGCAAGTGAGGGGAAAATAGAAAAGAAGAAGTAGGAAAAGTAAGGGGAAGTTAGGGTTAGAGAAGTAGGGTAGTAAATGTAGGGATATCAGGTTCAAAATGGGGTAGGAGAAGTAGGGAAGATGATTGATACGGAAGCAGTAGAGTTGAGAGAATAAGTAGAGTAAGTGAAGGAAGGTGATGTACCAGAAGAAAGTGGGAGGAATAAGGGAAAAGAAGTAGGAAAAATGTAAGACGAGGAAGTAGAAGATATGAGAAAAAATTATCTGAAAGAAGTAGGGAAAATAAGAAGTAAGGAAGTAGGGGATGTGTGGGAAAATTAGGAGAGTGGAAATTAGGTCAAAAAAAGTAGAGGAAGTGAGAAGCGAGGATGGAAGAAGAAGTAGGGTTACTAAGGGGAAATAAGGAGTGCGAAAGTGTGGGGTAGTGAGAAGAAATTAGGGATTGGCAGTGAGAAGAAGTAGGGAAAATTAGGAGATGGAAAATAAGGGAAGCAAGGAAAAATTAAGGGATAAAAAGTAGGGTAAGTTAGGGGAAAATAGAAAAAGAGAAGTAGGAAAATTAAGGGGAAATTATAGTCAGAGAAGTAGGGAAGGAAAGGTACGGAAGTTGAGGTAAAAATAGGGTAGGAAAAGTAGTGGAGATGATTGGTACGGAAGTAGTAGATTTGAGGAAAGGATAATTAGGGAAAGTGAAGGCAGGTGATGTAGGAGAAGAAAGTAGAGCAAATGATGGGGAAGAAGTAGGGAAAATGAAAGGCGAAGAAGTAGGGAAAATAAGGAGTAAGGAATTAGGCGATGTGTGGGAAAATTAGGAGAGTGGCAATTATGTGAGAAAAAGTATAGGAAGTGAGGTGGAATGATATGAGAAAAAGTAGGGAAACTAAGGAGAAATAAGGAGTGTAGAAGTGTGGGAAAGTGAGAAGAAATGTGAGATGGGACAGTAGGAAGAAGTAAGGAAAATTAGAAGAGGGAAAATAGGATAAAAAGGGAAAAATTGAGACATAAAAATTAAGGCAAGTAAGGGGAAAATAGAAAAGGAGACGTAGGAAAAGTAAGCGGAAATCAGCGTTAGAGAACTACGTCAGTAAAGGTAGGGAAATTGAGGTAAAAATAGGGTAGGAGAAGTAGTGAAGAAGTGGAGGAAAGTTATAGCAGTAAAAGTAGAGGAAGTAAAAGGAATTGAGGGGAAGGGATGTCAATAATTAGTAGGGAAATGCAGGATTGGTTTGTGAGAAGAATGGGAAATGAGCAGAGAGGATGTAAAGGAAATGAGGTGAAATTAGAGGAGAAGTCAGGAAAGTGAGAGGAAATGTAGGGTCGAAAAGTAGGGAAAGGGAGGCGGTATGAGGAATTAGGAATTACGAGAAGTAAGGAGAAATGATGAGAAATAAGGGGAGAAAAAGCAGGGGAGGAGAGAGAAAATATGGGGTCGGAAAGTAGATAAAGTGAGGGGGTATGGCGGATTAGGAAGTACAGAAAGTAAGGGGAAATAATGAGAAATCAGTGTAGAAAAAGTAGTTAAAGTGAGGAAAAATTAAGAAGTGAAAGTAGGGGTGGGGAAGTGAGGATTAGGGAAGGGAAGTAGGGGGACAGGAATGATAGCTGGTGTAGTACGAAAAGGAAAAAGTGTACAATGGAGCAGAATTAACGAAAAGCGTAGAGTTTTATAAAAGTGAGAAAATTTGATGGAAATAAATGGCGTGGTTGCAAAAACAAAGAAAAACAGTTCATCATAAATTAAATGGGAATGGAACTTTTACAGCAAACAAATTTTATAATTCTCGAGCATTCTCTTCCATTTTGTCCTGTAATTCCATTCATTCCTTTCACCCGGAATGATCTCATAAAGTAATGGATTTATGTCTTTTTTATGACTCTTTATGAGTTTCATAACTACGAAAAGAATACAATTTTTGTAGGATATTATTATTGAATATCGGACTTAAAAGACTTTTGCGAACCGAATAGAGGTCCAAGAATGTTGTAAAATTTTATGTGAGGATAGAAAACAGCTTTTTAGGAATTCTAGTCGTAGGAAAAAGTCGAATAAATCTGATTAAGGCTATAGCACTCTTCTACGTTCCCTCATCTTCTGCTCTCGTCCTCGAAAAATACGTGCTTGTCTGTGCATGCTTTAGGTGCAAACGAGGTTCGTCCTCTCTAAAATACTTTTTCAGGACGACATCGTCTTATCACGTTTTTCACATATCTACACCTTCGTTAAGAATATATTCTTTCGATCACAACTCACAACGCACAACTCACAGCTCAAAACTCAAAACTCAAAACTCACAACACACAGCTCACAACTCACAGCTCACAACTCACAACTCACAACTCACAACTCACAATTCAAATCTCAAAATTCACAACAAAAACTCACAACTGAGAACTCACAACTCACGGCTCACAACTCAAAACTCTCAACTCACAAATTACAGCTCACAACTCACCTCCACAACTCACATCTCACAACTCAAAACTCACAACTCAAAACTCGCAACTCACAACTCAAAATTCACAACTGACAACTCACAACTCACGACTCATAACTAAAAACTCTCAAATCACAACTGACAACTCACAACTCACAGAGGGAGGGGAAACTATGGAAATGAAGGGAGTAGGGAAGTAATTGGGAGAAATGACGATAGGGGAATTAGGGGAAGGGAAGGAAGCGGAAAATAAGGGGGAGTGCAGGGTAATAATATTATAAAAAAAAAAATTAAGTAATAGGTACCATATTGAATTTAATATAAAGTGCTTAAGATGTCAAGTCGAAATATATTGAATTTTCAAAACAATAGTTAAAATTTTCAACCGATTGGTCGAATTTTGAAAGGAAAAAGATTTAAGTTCCGTTATAAAAAAAATGCGTTTTTAAACATGTAGTTGAATCTTGAAGCCAAAAACACCATTTTTCTTCATTATAGTAGAATTTTAAAACAAAAAATATCAATTTTAAATCCAGAGGTATAAAGTTTTGATCCAAAAAGACGAATTTTCAAGAATAACTACGAATTTACGAAAGAAATTACTTTTTCAACAATCGTTGAATTCACAAATAACAATTAGTTTTTAACAAAAATGTTGAATGTTTCACTAATCAATGAATTTTTCAACTAAAATGATAAATTGAGAAAAAAATAATTTTTAAGAAAGAAATTCATTTTCAAACCAAGCAGTTACATTCTTAACCAAAAAGATACATTTTTTACCAAAAAAGATGAATTTTTAACCAAATAAATGAATTATCAACCAAATAGTTGAATTTTTAATCGACAAAGATAACATTTTCAATAATTGGTCGAATTTTTAAACAAGAAATATTATGGTTTAACCAAAAATAATTGCATTTTGAACCAAATAGTTGAACTTTCAAACCAAGAAGATGAATTTTTTTCAAGACATTTCAATTTTCAATTCAAAAGGACAATATTTCGATACAAAAAGACAAATATCCAAGAAAACAGTTACATTTTTTACTTGAAATAAATTACTTTGTAACAATATAGTTAATTTAAAAAAATTAAAGTTGTAACTGAAATGATAAATAAAGAAAAAATGTTTAACAACAAGATTTCAATTATCAACCACGTAGTTAAATTTTCAACATAAAAGATGAATTTTCAACCAAGAAGAATAGTTTTATACTAAAAATTTTGAATCTCTAAATATAATAGTTAAATTGTTAGTATAGACAATTAATTTTTCACGAAGAAAACAAAATTTCAACAAAATAGTTAAATTTTTAATTAAAATATTAATTGTCAACCTAATCATTTAATTTTCTACTTAATTGATGGGATTTTCGACCCAAAAGGATAAATTTTTAACGAAATAGTTGAATTTTTCACCGCAAAATAGGAATTCTCTAAAAAACAGTTTAATTTTCACCCCAAAATAGGAATTTTACACGAGAAAGTTAATTTTCAATCAAATAGTTAATTTATAAAAAAAGTAGCTGAAATTTGAACTAAGGACTATTAACTTTCAACCAAAAATAAAATAGTTAAATTCGCAGTTCAAAATTTTTTTTTCAATCAAACATAAAACGAGTTTTAAACAATAGACATAAATTTTTAACCAAGTTGTTGAATTTTCAACTAAAAACGATCAATTTTTCACCAATAATGGAATGGGTAAACTTTCAGGTAAAAAATTAATTTTCTAAGAAAAAAAAATGAGATATTCAACAAAAAAGGTAAATTTTAAACCAATAAAATTAATTTATAATAAGGTAGTTCCACTTTTAATCAAGAAGTTAAACTTTTAACCAGAAAAGGTAAATTCTCAATTAAAAATGTAATAGTTTGATTTTCTACAAAAAACAATAAATTCTCAACAAAAAATCTAATAGTTAAATTTTGAATTAGAAAAAATAATTTTCAACAAAGGAATTGATACTTTCAACTAAATAATTTAATTCTAAATCAATAAAATGAATGCAGGAAGCAAAATAAATTAAAATATTTTTTCCGATAATTCAGCTTCTGAAGTACATAGTTCAGAGAAAAATTTTAAAAATCCAGTTTCTTGAAAAAAGTTAAATACTGTCCATAAAAATGGCTGGAGATAAAAAAAGCAAAAAGTTTTCGGCTCAAAAAACTAATATCTTTGTCGACAATAATGTAGTTTCTAAAGTTTATAGTTTTATACGAAAATTAAAAAGAGTCGATCCTAATATTTTCAAAAACTGAATTAATTTTGGTATTTCAATTCCGATATTTAAAAAAATTCTCAAATTTTGAGCCTACCAGATATTTTCTTATAAGAAAATAATAACCGTCCTTTTTTTTCAAATATTTACAGATTGTGTGACTTTAAACTTCTTTGAAAAAAATTGAAAAAAAGGTAACAATATGAGGTAAATTTCCCAAAGGATTGTGAAATTTCTTATATGTAGATGTGCGACTCATTTAAGTTTCTGTATATTTTGAAGAAAGTTTTTCAAGAACGCGGAAAATGTAGGAGATAAAGGGAAAGTTTTTATTCTACGGACCAGAAAAGTTACAGATGCTTCTCTCAACTTGTTCTGGAAACGTTGAATTCCCTATCTAATTTGTGAAACATGACAAGGTGTTTATTTCACTATTTTTTCTTAAAGTTTTTATTTGCATACATTTTCATTTATAGTTTTATACTTTTATGAATTTTTAATCAGATTTGTAAAATCATTTTTCACCGATTGTTATTATCTGAATAAGGTCAATTATATAAATTGCTGACAATTGATCAAAATCTGACTGATGTTTTTTTTCTTTACTGTAATTCCGGCCATAAAAAGTGACTGAATTAGGTCGATAATAAATCTACATATTGTGTTGCGCGATTTCTACCTATCTTGATCGAAATAACAATAAAAAAATAAACATACCCAGATATAATCATAACATGGAAATCTGTTTTGGTTTATTTGCCCCTAATTAGTTGATTATGATTGTTTCATAATTTTCCTTAATCTTTCTATAATATTTGAAATTTAAAAAAAAATCATGAATCAATTATAAAAAGTATTTTATTTTTCTTGGAATCCAAGATAATGATACTCATGATATTCCTGAAATTATATTTTCCCTGATATTTAGTTTACCTAAAATCATTTCACCGAAAAGCAGTTTGCTATAATTTTTATTTATCCTAATTTCCAATTGAACTCATTCTAATTTTCTGAATTACTTTTTGTTATAGTTTAGATTTTTCGAAATTACTATTTCTAATGATTTTAATATTTCCGAATTACCTTTCAAGATAAATTTCATTTTTTCGAATAATAGTTTGACATTTTTATAATAGTGAATTACTATATAACATAACTAGCATTGTCAATCGCACGCTTGCATTTTTTTTTCAAGATTACAGAAATGTAAAATCAAAATTTCAACAAAAAAATACATTTTTAACGAAATAATTGAATTTTCAACAACAAAAATTCTCAAGATAAAATATACTGAATAATTGATACTTCAACCAATAAATATTTTAATTTCAAATCAAAATAGGTAGACTCATTCAAAAAAGAAGAGTTTTCAAAAAAGAATTTTATTCCTCGACCACAAAAGAATAATTTTTTAACCAGTTGGATTTCTAACCAAAAATTACGAAAATGGACGAATTTTTTACAAAATAGTTCAATTTTTTACCAAAAAGTTTACTTAAAACCAAACAGCGGAATTTTGAACTAAAATTTTTAACTGAGAATTTTCTGCCAAGAAAATTAAACTTCTTTCAAAAAGATGAATTTTCAAAAAAATAGTTACATTTTCGACCAAAGAGATACATTTTTAATCAAAATGATGAATATAGAACCAAAAAAATAAATTTTTGAGAAACCAGTTAAGCTTTTAAGCAAGAAGTTGATACTTATCTCAAAAAACATTTTTATTTCCAATAAAAGACAGTCGATTTCATAAAAAAGACGAATTAAAAAAAAGCGAAATCCTCAATAAAAGGAGAATAATTTTTTTAACCAAAAGAGATGAATTTTCAACCAAGAAGAGAAATTTTTTAACAAAAAGACGAATTTTTAACGATATGCATGCATCTTAAACAAAACGTTTGAATTTTTGACCGAAAACTTGAATTTTTAATAAAAATTATGAACCTTCAATTAGAAAAATTTAATTTTAAACAAAGAATTTCAGTTTTTAAACAAGTAGTTGAATTTTCAAACAAACAAGATAAATTCTCTGGGAAATATTTAATATTTGATATTTTAATTTAAAAAGGTTTTAATTTTGAATGAAAGAAGTTCATTTCGTCCAAAAAGGATACATTTTTAATAAAGTAATTGAATTCTTGAACAAAAAAGAATAATTTTAAACCAAAAGGATAAAAATGGCAAAAGTTTCAAATTTTGTCGACATTTTTAGAATGGTTCTCATATTTTCAGTTTTCTTAAAATATCGAATCTATTTCAATCTTTAATATTTGTTTTGAAATGATTCTGCTTCCTCATAGAGAAAGCTTTTTAATGGTAACATTTTCAAATATTTTTATTTTAAATCAAAACTGTTTAATGCATACAAAAAAGACAAATTTTCTGCAAAATAGTTAAATTCTCAATAAAAACAGATTGCTTGTCAACCGAAAAAGATTAATTTTGAACCGAGAAGATTGATTTTCTACCAAAATAACGAATATTTAAACGAAATACATGACGTTTTTCCAACAAAATAGTTGAATCCTCAAACAAAAGAAATAATTTTAACGCAAAAGCATGACTTCCAATTCTTGAAAAATTTATTTTTCAAACTAAAACAATCATAAAAAATTTCTCCTAGGAATCCTAAAAAAAGCTCAATGTTTTGTTAAAAGCTTCCAAAATTCCTGAAAAGCTTGAAATTTTTTTTTCTGTTATCGTCAAAAATTTATTTATTTTTTTTAATCTTTGTAATAATTTCAAATTTTTAATTATTTTTGAATATATTCAAAGCTTCTAAATATGTTTTGAAATAATTGAATTTTTCCTACAACTTTCTCTAAATTCTACAAAATGAATAAAATTCCCATAAATCTTCAAGTTTCTTTTTTTTATTGTGAATATCTTTCAAAACATTTTCGAATATGTGTAAATATTTTCTTAAAATTAGTTTTTTTTATATAAAAAATAATTGAGAGTTATTTCCGAAATTACAGGAAATCATTTGAAATATTTTGAAATCTTGGTCACATTTCCGTTAACAAAATTTTTATTTTTCTGAATTACTATCGTAACTCGTAATATAAAAGTAGTAAAAATCGTAATTCGAAAATATTAAAATTATGGAAAATTATAATTCAGAAAACTAAAAATTAGTTAGCTCGGCAATTACGATAATTAAAAATTATAGCAAATTGCGATTCACTCAAATGAGTTTAGGTCAAATAAATATTAGTAAAAATAAAATTTGAAGAATATTCATGCCCGTCGAAGATAATAATGAGGGTGAGATTGAAATTTGGTTTTCGTAAATTAGAGCGGCTCGTATATACATACATATATCAGGCACGATGGCCGAGATAATCAAATAAACCACGCGCACCGTGTAGTGCGTAATTAATAAGCGAAATTTCGCGTGTTATTAGGTAATTTTGTGAGAATCAAAAAACTGATTTCCAACTCGAAGGATACTTAAATTGTTTAAAGATGACAACACGTTTCCTGAATTTTGATTAAAATCAAAATTCACGATCAGTTTAAGTTAAGAATATTATAAAATTAAAAGATATTCATAACTGAGCATGTCTGACTATTACCGTTTATACTACTTGAGTGTAAAAAACATTTGTGGAAATTCTCCATTTTCTAAATTTTTTTGGGATGACATCATTTTGCTAAAAAAAATTCTGATTGTTACAAAATAAGAAATATACAATTACCAAAAAAATTAAAATACCGTAATTGTTTATTAATGAAATCGAAATATTCTGAAATTCCATGTGAACGAAACTAGAAAAATTCATAAAATTAAAATTACCGAAATTATTTAATCCTCAAAAGGAAATTAGGCGACATGTATTCTTACAATTTGAGATACAAAATTTTTTCATGATTTTGTGAGCATTTGAGTTTTGATGCCTATTTATAAAAAAAAAAACACAATTTTTTAAATCTTAACTTTTTCAGGGTAAAATAGAATTTTCATATTTTTCATATTTTTACAAGATCATTTAAAATATTAAATTTTACAGGCCTCAAAAATCTTATAGGAGACATTGTTTATAAAATCTGAAACTGTAAAAAAATTTGGAAACAAAAATATGGGTATTCCCAGAAAATCTTTTTCCTTTTTTTCTTCGAATTCTAAAGACATGAAAATAATTGTTTTTAAAGAAAATTCCACCTTTCTATGTTTTTCAATATTTAAAAAAATGGTTTACTAACATAAGAAAGGCTAAACCATTGTTGAGACCGCGAGAATTTTTTTTCGCGAAACAATTAAATTTTATGATTTCTCTCGTAAACGATGCAAACTATCACAAAAGAGCAGAAATTATTTTTCATAGAAATGTTTTAGACTTCTGAAGATGCATTTTAACATTTATTTTTACCTTCCTTTTTTCCAAGAAAAATGCAAAAATTTAATTTCATGAAAATTTAAAAAAAATTGCAAAAAATATAAGTGTGTTTTTTGTTGTTAAAATTGGTATTTAATAGAAAATTTAGTAAAAAAACTCAACTACTTGAAAATAAAATTCACTACATTTGCATTTCTTTCTTTCTTGACAGAAAAACCTTTCTTGCTTGAAATGTATTCTTTTTTGGTTAAAATTTAACTGTTTTGTTGGCAATTATCTATTTTTGGTCCATAATTTAATTATTTTGTGGAAAATTCGCTCTCCTGATTGAATTTAACAGTTTTGATTGAAAAATGAAATCTTTTTTCGTTTAATATGAACTATGACATTTTTTGTTGGGAATTCATCTTTTTAATTAAAAATTCAAATATTTGGTTAGAAGTTGGACTATATTCACTAAATTTTTTTTTCTTCAGTTAAGATCATTTTAATAATTCAAAATTAAACTACTTTCTTGGAAATTATTATTTTTTTAATTAATTTTCTTATCAAAAATTTAATACTTTCATTTTTCATCCAAAATTGATATATATTTTACTGATAGTTTATCATTCCCGATTGAAAATCAAAAAAATTTAGTTGAAATTTTGTTTCTTATCTAAAAAATCTGTCTTGCTTGAAAATCCAAGTATTTGGTTGAAAATTCATATATTTTGTTGACAATTCGTCTTAAATTTTTGTCAGAAAATTGATTTTTCGGTTGAAAATTTATCTTTCTAGTTCCAAATTCAACTATTTGGTTCAAAATATATCAGTTTTGTGTGAGAGTTAAACTATTTTGTGAAGAAATCCTTTTTTCAGTTTAAAATTAATTTTTTTGCCTAATAATTTAGCGGTTTCATTTTTAGCAAGAATTTGGTTCAAAATTCATGTGTTGCGTTAGAAATTCTTTTTTTGGTGAAAAAAAAAAATGATTTTGTTGAAAATTCTTTTTTATTTGTGAAAAACTGATGTTCTCAATTGAAAAATTGTCTTACTCTTCTTTCTAGAAAATTAATCTTCTTGTTAGAAAATACATCTTTTTAGTAGAAAATTCAAGTAGATGGTTAAAAATGTATCTGTTTTGTTTGAGGATTCAACTAGACTATTAAAAATGTTGTTGTTGTTGAAAATTAATTTTTTTAACTGATACTTTAGCTATTCCAGTTTTCGTTAAAAATTGATATTTTCAATTAAAATTTTTTTTCAGTTAAAAATTTAACTATTCTGCAGAAAATTAATGTATTATGTTGAAATTTCTTCTGCCTGGTAGTAAAATAATAATTTCGGTTGTAAATTTATCATTTTGGTTGAAAGTTCAAATTTCTGGATGACAGTTTGTCTGTTTTGGTTAATAGATTTACAAATTTGATTCAAAATTTGTCTTTTTTGTTATAAATCAAC
>JAABKJ010003491.1:0-25911 GCA_011634705.1 Andricus grossulariae | reverse complement strand
ATTGTTATGGCAGAATGAATCGAGAACTTGCAAAGAATTCTGAGTAAAATTAATACAAGCATGAAGAACGTGGGCCTCAAAATTAACGTAAGTAAAACAAATGTCATTGTGTTTGAAGGAAAAAGTGAGAAAACCATGTGCAACATTGTCCCAAATGATGAGAGATTAGAACAAATTGACAAGTACGTATATCTAGGTAGCCTCTTCACTAGCGACAGACAAATATATGGGGATTCAGAGAGGCGCATAAATGAGGGTAAGAAGGTTATCGGTAGAGCTGACTTCAATTTTAGAAATAAAAACATGTTGAAAAACCTAAAATGACCACACATAATTCTATATTTGTACCGACTGTACTATAAGGCAGCGAGACATGAACAGGTTCAGAAAAGGACAAGAGTAAAATTAACGCGATTGGCATGAAACCTCTGCGAACAATATGCGGAAAAACACTGATGGGCAAAGTCCAAAACGAGATAATCCTCAAAGGATGTATAAGAAACTGTAACTGTAACTGTAACTGTGAAAAAACAAATAGTTCAACTAACTACTTCTAATTTAAACCACTGCATTATCTTCATTAGAACTGAAGATAGTACAGTTGTATATTTAAGGGCTAAATATAAACAATTTGTTATAATCTGCAAATTTTGCAACGGCAATTTCTTTAGAGATGTTTAAGGTGCCACGAGGAATTTTTTTTAGACTTTGCCCATTATTTTTTCAATAAAAAACTATGTTTTAAAATTCAGTGTCTTTAAAAACTGTCAAATTTCCAAACTTTCGTTATTGACGGTAGACAAGGCAGCAAAAGACAACCCAACGACAATATTTCATTCGCAGCAAATGACACTCGTATTTCCACATTCATCCACGAATTTCACCGAATACCAGCCTCCATCGTGATTTTACGTGGAACATCTGCGTAGCGGAGGTTCCTTACCCAATCATCGGTGCCGACTTCCTAGCTTATTATCGCCTCGTTCCATTCCTGCATAATTCTTGTTTCGTGGACACCACCACCGGTCTCAGCACTGCCGGTTTTGTAAAAAAAGTAAGCATCTTCGGGGCGAGCGCCTTAGATCGCTCTCAACCTTATTTGAAAACCCTGGCTGAATTCCCGGAAATCACTAGAGTTTCGCAGACACCCGAGATCGTGGTACGTGATGTGCAGCACCACATTCTCACCACAGGCCCTCCAGTCTCGAAGTGCGCTATGCATCTACCTCCGGATAAATTGTCTGTAGCAAGAAGCAAATTTGCGCAAATGGTCAAAGACGGTATCTGTCGTCCTTCCAGCACTCCCTGGGCTTCTCCTATCCATATGACTCTAAAAAAATAGCGAATGGAGAATCTGTGGCAATTGTCGTCGGCTTAACGCCGCGATAATCTTCGATAAATATCCAGCTCCGCATATTCATGAATTCTCGGCTCAGCTCCACAGAAAGTCGGTATTTTGTAAGCTCGATCTCGCTATGGCTTATGACCGAATACCCATCGCCCCAGAGGACTTTCCAAAGACAGTTTTCATCACTCCATTTGGCTTATTCGAATACCTCGTAACTACTTGTGGGCTCAGAAACGCTCGTCAATCATTCCAGCGATACATCTTCCGGGCGCTGGGAGATTTCGTTTTTGTGTATGCTTACATAGACGACATCCTTGTTGCTTCCTCAAATCAGGAGGAGCACGCCGAACATCTAAAAATAGCCTTTCAGCGGCTCAAGGATGACTCTCTCTGGCTCAATGTCAGCAAGTTCCAATTCAGTAGGTCAGACTTAGAGTTTCTTGGTCACTTGATCAGTCGAAACGGCTTCAAACCGACTCCTGAGAAGGTGCAAGCCATTGCACAGTTCCCGAAACCTCGCACGGTTGTGAAACTCCGCAGATTCCTTGGCCTAGCAAACTTCTACCGGCACAGCTTACAACACACAGCTGACGTCCAAGCACCCTTACATTGCCATCTGGGTGAATCGCGTGAAAACGACAAGAAATTGTCTGCCAATACCACTAGCTTTTTTCTCGAAAAAATGCACACCTGCACATCGTGGCTACAGCGTCTACGACCGCGATCTTACCGCAATTTACCAGGCTAGAAAGTATTTCAGACACTTCCTTGGGGATCAGAACTTCGAGGTGGTCACTGACCACAAGCCTGTAATATAAGCCTTTGTGCATCGTTCAGAAAAAGCTTCTCCCCGCCAGCCAAGGCAGCTAACCTTTATCTCTCAATTCACGACAAAGCTCGAACATCTTCCTGGCGTTGATAACGTCGTAGCTGACTCTCTTTTTCGTGTGCAGGCGATAGAATTACCCACTACAAGGAATTTGAGCCAACTCGTCGAAGCGCAAAAGAACGACCAAGAACTGAATAGTCTTCTTGATTCTCCAGATTGTTCACTGAACTTCTGGAAAATAAACTGGGATTCTGGTCGAAGGTCTTTGTACTGCGATTTGACAGGCAAAACACTGCTCCCATACATTCCCTCTCCTCTCAGAGAAAAGATATTCAAATTCTTTCACAATCCAGCCCATCCAGGTGCTAAAGTCACGAATTGAGTCATCCGCAAGCGCTACGTATGTCCCAGAATGCATAGTGATGTTACAAAGTGGTACAAGGCATGTTCCGACTGCCAGCTGTAAAAAAATAACGAGACACAGCCGTCTTGCTACCGTTTTTAAAATCCTTGTCAACGGATCGTCACGTCAAGTATCCGTAGAGAATGTAAACCCCGCTCACTTCCTTCGGAACGATATCACTAATTACGCAATGGCTAATGAAAACGAAAAGATTGCGACATGTATAATTCGTACTTTCTCAGATAGTTTAGCTAAGGTAATTCCAACTATAAAAACGTACGCACGTGAAGAGAAAGTATTTTTTGCTACGTAATAACGTGTCAGGTTCACTTCTAGAAATATCTTAAGAATAAGTTTTAGTTTAGTCTCTAATGCTACGACTACGCTGACAGAATGTATTGTTATTATTACCTAAGTACCTCTAATAATAGTTCGTGAAATCTATAATATTTCAATGTTAAATGTATCATTCGCGTCAAAGATAGCACGCCAAATGTGTGATTATTGAAAATATTTACGCCTAAAGCCATCACATTCGTTTCCGTTTTAAACAATTTGCATTGTCTTTCATCGGCGTTTCGTAAAATGTAAGTTAAACATTGTCTTCTAAAGTGCCGTAAGCACTTATGATCTCTCATGACGTTGATGTTGTTAATCATTATCTCGCACGTTGCGAGCGTCTCTTAATCATAATCTCCCAAATTACTGCGATTCGGCTAATTTCTCAGAGCAAGCATCGCCATGACACAGGCACGGAAAAAAACCGTGACTACTCTTATCAAAACCATGTTTCCTCTTTTCTTGTTAGAGCAGGTCTGCGTTAATCTCCAAATTCAAAAACCCGTTCCTAATGTAACGTTACTCGGAGTGGAGTAATGTAGGGTCGTAGTACCCCCACTACTCTACACAGCGATGTAGAATCAGCGAGCGAATTTCCAACCTATATACGCGACTCGTGGTCGAGTAGGCATCGTAAGCGATGCGAGAGTTTCCTCTCTAGAAAGACTTCTTCCGTTTAGTCAGTCGCCATCACCGCCAAGAGACACGTTCTCGCAGTGCGATCAATGTATGCTTTCAATTAATGAAGTCATTTGTTACTATGAATTTTGACTAACGTCTCTCACCACTCATTATACAGCAGGCGTAGGCCGCTTATCATATTTATTAGTCGAGTATTTGATTCCTAAATACAATGTGTTAGAGCTGCCATCTCTGTGTCACGTCAGTTACTTGATACAATGGCTCTCGAAATCTCTTAGGATAAATTTGAACTTTCAATTCAAAAAATTGAAAATCTGGAGTCCTCACTCTCAGCTCTTCACAGCGAAATTGACCATCCTACGCTGGACAATCAAGAGCTTCTAGTCGAGCAAGAAAAATTGAGGTCGGTTATTACGGAACGAGACCAAAGAATCGAGGTAATGGACAGAGCGTTAAGAAGCAACAATTCGATTATTTTCAGTGTGCTTGAGGAAGGCGACGTGAAACTGGTGCTGTCAATATGTGGTACTTTCAAGCAGCATCTTGATATTGAAATACGCTCAGACCAGGTCAAATCTGCCAGACGAATTAAGGGAAGAGTTCAGGACAAACCCCGTCCCTCCCAGCTCAGCTATATTTATTCAAGGATAAGAAAGTGATCTTATCGCAGCTGAGAAAATCACGCGGCACTGGGATCAGAATTGCAGAGGACTATACTAAAAAAGTCCGAAATGAAAGGAAGACTCTGCTTCCACACCTTAAGGAGGCTAGAAATTGTGGCCTAAGAGCTTCCTCAAGCTATAATATATAATATGTAGATGGCGAAAAATTCCAGTCGAAGGATCTGTCAGCGTTGGAGTCTGCAATCCAGAATACCAAATTGTCTGTGAATAGGGCGGAACCATTAGAAAGAAGGGAAATGGGGGAAGCAAGCGGCATACAGGGATAGGTGAAGCGCAAAAAAAAGGTGAAGCTTTGGAATCCTCACCAACCATTATCAAAGAGCAGGCGCGAAATCTTACGAAGGAAAATTTTCACAATCGGCTATCATCAAGCAGGGAGACGAAAAAGAAAAATACAAATGGTTAAATGAGCGAAATACATCAGGACGAGTCAACAATACTACAAACTTCTTGTTCTGGAACTGTCACGGTCATATAAGATTTTGAAACTCCTGTATTAATTATGATAAGTTTGATATTATAGAAATCGTCGAAACCTTGCTCACTCAAATTCCCAAAAACTTGTACGCTGATAATAAATATAATCATTTCTTCTTCAACGCTTTGAAAGAAAAATCAGAAGCTAGAGCCAGTTGCAGCCTAGCCCTCTTCATAAATGAACTTTATTATAATACTAAGTGCTTTTTCAACCCGACGGTAGATACAGAAATAATCCTACAGCTTTTCGTGGAAACCTTATGCGCTCTGTCAGAGAAATACAACAATGTTCCTATCACTATATATGGCGATTTCAACTGTAGGGTGGGGGCATTGAGCCAGGGTCCACCTGATATGTTTTCTCACACAAATTTTTTAATGCACTGGGAGAGTCACGATGTTGCGCACAACAGGAGGGAGCTAGGATTGGTAGAACTAATGGAGGTAAATGAGTTTTATCTTCTAAATGGTAGATCGCGGAGTGACAATCCAGCCCACTTAAGTTTGTTAATGCAGGGGATAAATGTGTTAATGACTTAGTTTGGTGCAATGCTGAGGCATTAGGTATACTCGACGACTTGAAGGTGGATCAATCCACACATACTTCGTATCATTTCCTGGCCTTAGTCTTCTCTTGTTATTTTCCTTCCACAGCTGGTGACTCAAGTGCGCTGAATGTAAACAAAACTAAAAGCTTGACGTTTCTGAGATGGACAGACGACAAACTGGAGATCTTCTCGAACGAATTATACTTGTCTCACGGACTAGAGGTTAATTTTTAAAAATTCGACATGTATTATCTTAATTCAAACCTTACCAAGGCTATCATCGACAGTGCCAAAGAAGCAGATATGTGGTCAGTGAGAAAAAATGTTACTGAAATGTTTCACCGTGACAAATCTTGGTTTGATTCTGACTGTCACCAAAGCAAATCATATCTTTCTTATGCATTGGAAGAAGCCAGCGAGGCTAATTTCTTGGATGAGGCTAAGTTGGTTTACGCCAAAGCTGAAAAATCGTACCAAGCACTGATAGCTAAGAAAAAAGCGAGTTTTTAATCCAAAATTCGAATGAGCCTTGAGAGTGTCAACGATAGCAAACATTGTGGGATACTGGTGATAGATTCCGAGGTTTAAAAATGAAATCTACAAAACTTTCTACAAAAGCTTAGAAAAATTTCTCCCATCTGACACTTCCTCTCCGGCGTCTATCACCGTCATTGCTTACGGATGTGCGACATGCATTATTGGATAGCAAAATTACAGCAAACAATATCTCTTTCTTCATTTACCAAGAATAAATTAAATCTGGCTTCAGTGCCGGATCAAATCACATTATTCCGGAAGCCCAAGCAGGTTTCCGCCGAGTTAGGGGCTGTATAGATAATATTTTCAAGTTGGCATCTCTTTCGCAAATTTCCTTGCAAAAAAGAACGGACATATCTATGCCATTGTGATGGATTTTTCAAGTGCTTTCTCATCGGCTCATCACTCTCACATCTGGTCAAAACTATTTGATTTTGAGGTCAGTTCAAGAATAATTAGAATTCTAAAAAGTCTGTGTAAGTGAGTCTCAACTTGCATTAAGGTGGGGAACAAGTTCTCGGAGGAATTTTTGGTTACTAAGGAAGTTCTGCAGGGAGAGATTTTGAGCCCAATTATGCTTGACCTCTTACCCTCGGATATCAAACATTTTTTTCAAACGAAAAGATCTTGCGGGTCTCAGAAACAGGGGTGACACGGACATTATTGTGCTGATTCACGCAGATGATTTAATTATTTGTGCAGGATCTAAAATAGACGCAATTAGTAAGCTCAGTGCTCTTCAAGAGTATTGTAATATAAATAAACTCACGGTTAATAACAAGAAAACTAAATACACTATATTCAGGGAACGTCGGATCAGCTCAAAACTCCAAGGTCTCAAATATTATGGTAGCTTTTTGAAGTTTATTCCTTGTTTTGAATACTTCGATACGATTTTTTTAGAACAGGTGCTTTCGACTTAGCTGCACATACAGCAGTTAGCAGAGCCAACTCAGCTTCAGCCTCGGCCTTCAATATTCTCACTAGAACTAAGTGCTGCTTATGGTCTTCCATTATCAAAATTCTTGACTATTATGAAGAGTTCCTTATTGTATGCGGCTCACATCATCGGATTAAATCATCTAGATGTCTTTGGAAAAGCTAAAGTCCGTTTATTTCAAAAATCATTTGCACCTACCCAGAAATACGCCTGACTTCGTTGTCAGATTAGACCTAGGTCTACCCTGTCTGTCATACCAAATATTAAAAATGGTGCTGAAGTGGGCGGCAAAGATAACATATACATATATCTATATGTTCATTAGGACCAGATATGACGATTTCTGTATATATTTTTGTATATTTTTCTATTTACAGAAGTATTAGATCGTACAAACCAATACCTCACAAGTTATCAGTATTCTTGAAATTTCACATATTTCGAATTATTTCCAAAAAGTCCCAAATATGCCCAAGTATATCGATATATCCAGAATTATTGCGAAATCGCGTGACATATTCTCATACACTTCAAAGTATTTTTTGGGAAATCCACGATTTAAGAATGATTTTATGATTCCGCGATGAATCCGCTTCATCAATCATCATGCATCTCTTCCGACGGGAAAACAACTCTGGTAATACGTGGAACGAGTCAGTCATCCGAATTTGTAATCCAATATAATCCGCTTCAAACTGTGATCCAGCGTAATTCACTTGTAATCCAGAATAACTGAGTTCTAATCTGGAGTAATCCATCCCTAATCTATAGTCATTCATAGTAATCAACTTGTAATCCTGATAATGCGGAGTAATTTAGATTGACAATCATGTTTTTGGTGGATGATATAACTGTTTTATTGAAAATTCGTGTTAGCCTAATTCAGGCTGTTTTTCCCTCAATCCCTTCACTCGAATGAAAGATATTCCCCAATGTGTGTCTATGTTCAAGTATTTGAAAGTATTATTCAAGAATATATTCCTCGTACACACAAACTAAGAGTTGTCCATCCCTCGTAAAATAATTTTTTATAATACTCGGCAAATGCAGATCCTCGGTCAACATGTTGATCGTTGGAATCAGATATGATGATTGTTGTATATATCAATAGACTTTTTACAGAAGTAAGAGTGATAGCTGCAAATCTGGCCGAAGTTCAACGTGTTCGTATACTAAAACTGAAAGAACGAAGTGAACTTCTTCAGACTCAGCAACAAGGACTTGTCCAAGTTAATGGAGAATACGATTTGAGGGGTTCTTTAAGTTTGTTTTATCACGCATTTTCCTAATGGTCTTCAGCCTATATCTCCACCTCATGATTCACCTGAAAAGCGACCTGCTTTGCACGAAATAGATCATACGATCACAGTAGGTGGATATTCTAAGAGGGAAAATCCCAGAAGAAAATCGAAAGATCTTTACCCAAAATGTTTAATTTCTAAGAAAATAATTTAATTGTCTACCAAGAAGAAGAATTTTCTGCAAGAAAGAGGTATTTTCAACAAGATAGTTAAATTTTCAGTTCAAAAATTAATGAATATGTGTAATCGTTCTATAAAATAATAAAGCTTGTTGAAGCCCATATCAGTTTTTTATCTTGAAAATCAAATTTTATTATCATTATTTTTTTCAACAAAATAGTTAACTTTTTGACCAAAGAAACAAATTTTCAACCAAAATTATAACCTTCGACCCAAGATATAATATTGGATATTTTATCCTAAATATATTTCCATTTTATTTAGTTTTATTTGTTTTATTACGTCGCCCGAATAAATATGTTTTTCAAGGCCCAAGAAAAATCTCATAAGTCAAAAACTAGGATTTTTGAGTTTTTGGCGGAAATTATGTGTTTTTTGCGGTTTTTTTGAGTGCTAGAAAATTGCAGTGTCTTTCAAAATTGCCCGCATTTTGTCCTATTTTCAATTAGAGTAAGGTAAATAATTATTTGAAGTTAAAAAATTAATGATTTAAACAAATTATCATCATTTCAATAATATATAATTTGAATAATGCTAGAAAGAAAAAAATTATCTTATGATTATTTATTTTGTTTTCATAACTAAAAAAGGAAAGCAAAGTTGAAAATTTTAGAAGAAACCGCAACTATCTAATAAAAATATAGAAGAGGATAGCTAGAAACAATGATAATTTGCTCAAACAATTATTTTTTGTAAATTCAATTAAATATGAGCTCACCGCAAGTGAAAAGTGACCAAAAACTTAGCATAAAAGCCCACAATTTCGAGCGCCATTCAAAGGAAATGTTAATAATAATAATAAATTGTTGAAACAATAATTTTTGTTAACATTAGTTAATTGTAACTTTACTCTAATTAAAAATTGGACAAAATCTGGAAATTTTTCTTGAAAACTCTATGAGAAAATTGCTGAAAACAATGATAAATTATTTAGGCAATTCATTCAAATATCTAGTTATCAGTATAAAGTATTATTTTATGCATTAGAAACTATTCGCATTAAAAAGGCAGCAAAGACATCATAATCACCGCCAAAAACTCGCAAAAGCCAGTTTTTCATCATGGGGTTTCTTTGGAATCCTATAAAACAGTCTTATGGGAGAGGTATTCAAAAAGTAATATTTTTCACGTATTCTATGGCTAATTATGAAGAGAAAAGTTGAGTTTCAACTGGATTTGCGTAATATGAACGATTCTGAATTAAATTTACAAAAACGTCTTTTTTATGGGAAATAAATATAAAATAAAAATATTGGCATGCGTCACCTGTGATATATCTGAAGCGTCTTCATTTAGCTGATAAATATCTTCACATACTTGTTCCCAGAAGCCTTGAATCTCTTCTATTCTTTGTGCATTTTTGATGAAACATAACGTTTTATTGAACAGACGGAAAGGATGTTGAAAGATTTTTCTTTTGCGTACAGTGCTGCTTGATGGTCAACAGTTTACACTTATTCAGCGTAAGATTAGCTTTCCTTACGTTTTGAGCGCGTGCTCTAACTTTTGGAGAGAATTTTTCATTTTATGTTATATTGTTAATGACACACTGAATATTTGATGCATGTCGTCTCGCCGTTCGAATTTTAAACTGAAGCTGTGAAATACGCTCTCCAGTCTTACTCAAGCTTGCTTGAGTATCAATTTCTTGTACTGTCGCTAAGCAGAGAGACTGCCTTCTTGTAAACTACACAGTTCAGATTCCAAAGAATAACACCTTTAGGGAGCATATCGGGGAGAGCATTATTAGCTTCAGCTAATTTGTCCACCCAGATAAGGACTTTTTGGTGGTTGTTTGATCTCGTAATTCTTATGTCGGCATTATCGGCTATCTGCAAAGCAGGTTTTGCTGGGAAGGATGGTATGTTCGCTGAGGGATGTTGCTCTTCTTCTTGATGATAAAGAGCTTCATATACATTTCCGTGTGAAAAGGATACCTGATCTCTTGAATACTGAGGCGTTTTTGTGAGCATATTCCGGGTCTATATTGACTCAACGTGCATGCAACCACTGCATGAATCCTCTTCGCGCCAGTGATCTTCTTTGTCAACAGGTAAGGATGTCCCTTCTGAGTTGGTCCGGCCATTCAAAACGATGTTCTCGCGTTTGTTCAAGGCTATATCCTGGTCGTCGCCTCGTCAAATGCAACGTTGCTGACTGCACGAGCCGAAGCTCTCGGGCGTTAGGGTCACAATATACAAACGCCTTTTATTACTAGTAATATTAAAAAGTTGTAGGCTCCGGAAGTTACGATCATGTTTCCTTGAAGCAACCAATCCCGACGTAACTGGAACGTGTATGTTTTCCACGTCTGCTCCTTCTGTCGTGGAAGGTAAGCAGGAGCGGAAAATTTATGCGAGATAACATCTAACAACACTGTTTCTTGGAGTCCGGTCTCTAGCCGCTGATGACCTTACGCGGCAGACGGGACAGTTGTAGATGAAGGTTTCAACTGCAGATACTTTTTTAGAGCAACCTATCTTTGTAGAATGTTATGAGGAACAGTGTTAGCGAATCAGATGATGTGATCCCAGAAGAACAGCCTCTTGCATTCGGTTCGCCATGAAATAAACTTGACGCTGGCAAGCGGGAATCTTGTTGAGTTCGCTAAGAAATGAAGCTTTCATAACATTGAGACAGCCGATTATGAAAACTACAAGATGGACTGTGCAGCCTTGATACAGCCTGCTTAGATCAAAAAGAAGTGCTCGATATTTCGCCCGTTTTTTTTTCTCCTTCGGCATGATATTACCATTGGCTGGTACCAACAATTCAATCACGTAAATGATCTTGGCCTTCAAATCTTGGAGGACAATGTCAGGCTTCTGTGCAGTGATACGTTGAGTGATGAACAACGAGAAATGAAGCCAGGATTTATTACAAATAAACAATTTTTCAAAAATTGGTAGAAGCAAAAGCAAGAAAAAAAACTATGTGCGACAAAAATTTTGAAGACAAAAAATTTGTCAAAAAAAAAACATTTTTACCGAACACCCGACGAAATCATAAGGGTTTCAACTCGGGGCTGCAAAACCGTAATTGATAGGATTGCAAAGAGTTTCCCAAACTTTACAATGAGTATAAAGGATTTCATAGGATTTAAAAGGTTTGAGAAGACTTTAGAAGATTTGAAGGTAATTCAGAGAATTTTTGATTATTTTTAATGAATTTCAAGGAATTTCAAAAATCCTTGTAAGATTTCTAAGGATTTCGAACATTTGGAGGGATTTCAAAGGTTCTCAATAAGATATTATATGAATTTTGCAGAATTCAAAAGGATTTCTTAAGAATTCACATATATTTCAAGGGTTTCCATGAATATCATTAGATTTAAGATAATTCTACGGGATTTTATCATATTTCAATGTATTTAGAAAAATGTATTAACATGAACTGAGCAATTTCACAAGATTACTAAGATATAAAGCTTTCCAAACCCATGATTTTAGTTAAAAACTCATTTCAGTTAAAAATTCTTTTCTTCTAGTTGAGAATTCATCTACCTTTTTCAAAGGTGAACAACTTTTCTAAAAATTAATTTTTCTGGTTGAAGATTTATAAGTTTAGTTTCAAATTTAATTTGTTGGTTGAAAATTGAACTATATTCTCAAAAATTATTCTCTTTCGATTCAACATTCATCATTTTATTTCAAGATTTTTTTTATGTCAATTCAACTACTTGGTTCCGACTTAACTCATGTAATTCTGTTTTCTTGAAGAACTATACATTGTGGTTCAAAATTTGTCTATTTTTGTATTGAAAGTTTAATAATTTAGTTCAAATTTGTTTTCTTCTTGACTGTAAAATCAACCTTTGTTGGAAATTCCTCATTTGTAAAAGTTGAGCTACTTCGTCAACAATAATTTTATATTTTGGAGATTCATCATTTTAGAATGAAATCTTCAAGAATTTTAAGGAATTTCAAAGATTTTTAGGGATTTACATGGTTTTTCAGATAACGTTAGTGAATCAGTTTAATTTAAATTATATTCTAGGGCTTTCAAATTATTTGTAATTTTCGAAATGCATTTTTGAATTTTCTAAAGATTCGAAAGATTTTGAGTGAGTTTAAAGTATTTTAAGGAATGTCACGAAGATTCAAGGATTTGATCAAATATTTAAGGATTTCAAGGGATTTCAAAAGATTTTTAGGGACTTCAACGTTATTTCTAGGAAACTTCAATAAATAATGTTACTTCAATCCATTTTCAAGGGATTTCAAACGATTTATATTCAACGGAATGAACTATGTTTTATTTTAAGGATTTTCACGCATTTCAACAACTTAAAAAAAGAAGATTAGGATTCATAAGATCTCTCATTTTTCTTAAGATTCAAAGGAATTTCACCATTTTTAATGGATCTCAACAGATTTGACCAGATTTCAAATATTTAAATTATTACAAAATATTTCTAAAAATATCAAGTAATTTCAAGACAATCCAAAAAGTTTTTGTATGGATTTAAATTGAATTTCAAAATTTGAAATATATCAAGGGAATTTGAAGATTTTTTCTGCGTAAATTTTGTTTGTGAAAATCCCTATTTTTGTGTTCATTCTCATGCTTATTATTTTATAATCGGTTTCTATATAATAATTGTCTGTGAATAATGTTCTATATTCCATAGCATTTTTGCAATCTCATGCAATCTTTGGCAACTCCAAGCAATTTTGCAATTCAGAGTACAACAAAAATCCAAATAATGAACTTCTCGCATTAATAGCAACTAAATAATGAAATGCATCAAACAATATACAATATAATTAGCTTTATAAATTGTTTTGTCCTCCCACAGCGTAAACTACTATTTTCAATAATTTGCTATAAATTGTATAATGCATTTCAGAATTTGTTGTGATCTACCCTACTATAGTTTCCCTTAAATGTGTGAGGTACTAAGATTGACAGCTAAGTAAACCGGACAAGTGAAATTTTGCAGTAGAAGCAAAAAATATTCTCTGTAATAGGATTAAGAATAGAACATTTTGAAAGAATCATAGAAGGCTTAGAAATTTACATATATTCAGAATATATGTCAAGAAGATTTTTGTAGATCCATGTTGCCTTCACATCGAATCGGTTTACATCATTAAACCAACAAATTCTGTAAGACAGGCAAACTTTCTTCCGTGTTTTTCACGTCCAACCTTATCGTAATTTCGTACGAGCGAGATTACTGAGTTTTTTTTTCGAATAAGCTCAAAGCCATTTACAAATTAGTTTCATATCATCTCATGTGAATCATGTAAAGGTTATCTAAAGAAGTGATTCGACCCATCTTTTGACAGATAGCGTCTGAGTTGAAAATAACTCAGTTACAATTATTATTCAGCTTTTTAATTTAAAAATTGGATTGAGACTGCAATTGTTTGGTTGAAAATGCAACTGCAAATGCAAAAGTCGATTAAATAAGGTTTTTCCTTAAAGATTGCAACTGCTGGGTTGAAAATAAATAATCTCTTTGGTTGAAAATTTATCTATTTTGTTGAAATTTCTGCCTTTTTTTGTTTGAGAATTAATCATTTCAAATAAAAATGCATCCAAAAAATGTAACTATGTAGGTGAGAATTCATGTATTTTGTCGGAAATTAAGGTTTTCTAGTAAAAAATTAATCGCTTTGGTTGAAACTAGATTTCTTTGTTTAAAAATTCACGTATTTGAATAAAATTGCAACATTTTCACTTGATAGGCTAGGAATTTGGAGCGCTTTACATTAAATTCGATACAGCATCTTCATCAATTTTATTTAAAAGACTTTAATGCCCTATTAAGGTGAAAAAGTAACTCTATTTACTCTCTTTGAAAAGCATTTTCGACTGTGAAGTATGCAATATTGAAACTTAATTCTGATTATAATATTACAAAATAAACGATATTATGTGAGAGAAGTCGCTTCATAAATCCCCATAATGAACAGAAATTGATCTTTTAAACACAAGTTCACGAAATTCAAGGTACATAATATTGTAAATTTGTTCATTGTCACTGATATAGATTGTATAAAATCGAGTATTAGATATACAAATAGTTATTTCAATGACACTTTGGCCAGTAAACTATAACGCAGTTATGAGGCAATAAACACCTAGGAAGGATTTCGTTATCTTGGAGGATTAAGGAAAATATCAAGTAAAGTAAATAAAACGTAGAAGAGTGTATATTATTCTGATTTTCTCCACCCGCTTTCTAAAAATTGATTGTGTTGCAAGAAAGGTAAATAATATGCTATAAAGTGTGAATAGCCCTACCGATTTTGCTCCCAGCTATCTACAAACGAGTAGTATATATACATTAGCGAGCGGTTTCCTGAAAAGTAATTAGTTTCGCTCTACGAAATTCTAAATGAAGCAGTTCAATCTACATCGAAAGATCATGAGGCTCTTCTTCTGTGCTCTTTTGCTTAACATTATGCTTTTCATCAACGAAATTAGTGAGTATCATAACCCTAATCCTTTTTTAATACTGAGAATATGTTGACCCTCATACATTATCTGGATCATTTGTTTCTGATATCATGAGTTTTATCTATATTTTTTTTGTATTTCTCTTTTCACAGAAGCATCACGTAATTTTGCGCAAGAACTTGTCCTTCCAAGAATTAGAACTGATAGAGATAGAAACAGACCGGATCAGACTGGACTTGCCACATCGAGACTTACTATGCCTTCAGCTATGAGAGACACTTCTACTTCAAGAGTTCGGGATGCTCTTGATTTGCATCAACCTCGAAAACCTTCAACAGGTTAATATCTATATGTTCATTAGGACCAGATATGATAAGTTTTGTATATATTTTTATACATTTGTTTGTTAACAGAAGTATCAGATGGTACAAACCAATACGAGATGAGGCATACTCATTCTTTTAAAGACTCTTCGTCTGCAGAGTCGAGCCATAATGATCAGTATCAACAACAAATGACATCAGAGCAATCGAGAAGTAAACCGTCCAAACAAGGTATCAGTATTCTTGATATTTCAGATATATTGAATTAATTTCTTAAAAAGTCCCAAATATTTCCAAGTATTCCGATATATTCAGAATTATTACGAAATAGCGTGACATATTCTCATATACTTGAAAGTCTGTTTTGAGAAACCGACGATTTAAAAACCATTTTATGACTCCGCGACGGAATCCGCTTCATCAATCATTATGCATCCTTTCCGACGGTGAAACAACTCTGGTAATCCGCGGAACCACTCAGACATCCAAACTCCTAATTCAATATAATCTGCTTGATACTGTAATCCAACGTAATCCACTTAATCCAGAATAACCAAGTTCAAATCTGGAGTAATCCGTCCCTAATCTGTAGTCATTCATAGTAATCAACTTGTAATCCAGCTAATTTGCAGTAATTAAATTTGTCAATTGATGTATTTTGTAGTCGTCTTTTTCGATAGAACGTTTTATTGAAAATTCGTCTTCTTGGTTTGAAAAATTAATTATTTTTCCGAAATATAATCTACTTCATACAAAATTCAAGAATTTCGTGAAAGTTATTTTCTTGTTTAAAATGCAATTGTTTGTTAATGATTCGTCTTTTCGGGTTGAGAATTCAATTGCCTTGGTGAGAAATGAAACCATTTGTTTGACAATTAATTTTTGTTGATTGAAATTGATTTATTTTTTGTTAGAGTTTCATCTACTTCATAATGAAATAATCTCCTTGGTCAGAAATCTAACTGTTTGGTTGAAAATTCATCTTTTGGTTGAAAATTCGCAGTAGTCTAATTCAGGTGAAGTAATCTACCTTTTTAATTCAATCTTGAGTAATCGTATGCAATCCGGGGTAATATTCGGTAATGCACAGCAATTCTTTACATAGAGGTAATCGGGGGTAATCCAAAATAATAGACCTCCACTGGATCGAATTTTCCAAAACTGTCTTTCCCTCAATCTCTTCACTCTAAGAACATATATACACTGCCGTCGGAAATTGTGCGCACAACTCTTGTGAGCGCTTATAAAGTTCGACGTCTAGTGGTATCCAACGTATATTTTGTTGTCCTTATGCAAATAATACAATCCGTGAGAAGTTTGAAAATAAAATTTAAGATTTTCTCAAATTTTCTACGTCAACTTCAACTTTTATCATGACCTGGGGAAACTGTTTCAAAAATCTCAAAATAATACGACATCGAGCCTAGAATCTTATCTTCAATTTGAGCCAAGAAGACTTTGAAAATCTTCGTTGGTACCAGAGACATGATTGAAAATGCTTAATCGTATCTGAGCTCAATCACTCGCAATTGACAAAATTACTTACAATAATTGAGCTCAGATACGATATAACATTTTTTATCATATCTCGAATACACATTAAGATTGTATGAGCTGTGTTATTCTCAGGAAGCCAAACAAATATTTGTTGGGTAATACTTGACGTGGGATTTCATAGGCTTTCCAAATTTGTTCTTGAAAAAGCCCTATCCCTTTTTTCCAGCGGAATATCGTATTTCGAAGTCAGCACTGATTTTTAATAGCGCTCACAAGAGTCGTGTGACCAATTTCTGACGGTAGTGTATTCCAAGTATTCCTTGTAATCAAAGATATTCCCAAATGTGCCTATATATGTTCCAGCATTTCAAACTATTATGCGAGAATATATTCCTCGTACAGACAAACTGAGGGTTGCCGATCCCTCGTAATACAATTTTTTTAATACTTGGCAAATGTAGCTCCTCGGTCATCATGTAGATCATTTGGCTCAGATATGATGATTTTTGTGTATATCAGCAGTCTTTTTACAGAAGCAAAAGTGATTGCAGAGAGGCTGGCCGCAGCTAAAGAACTTCATAAACTTAAACTTAGACAACGAAGTCAACTTCTTCAGATGCAGGAACTGGGAATTGTCGAAGTTCATGGAGAATACGATTTTGGGGGTACTTTAGCTTTGTTTAATATGCATTATCCTAATGGTCTTGAGCATAAATCTGGACCTCAAGTTTCATCTGAGAAACCAACTCCTCTGCACGAAATATATGACACGATTACAGAAGGTGGATATCCTAAAAGAAAAAACCCCAGAATAAAATCGAAAGGTACAAGGCGCAAAGATGTTTCTAATTCTCAAGACCAGTCTCAACTTCGAGAAAATCCTTACGAGACTTTTGCGCCGCAGTCAATTAATAATCATAATAGCGGCTTTAGCACTTACGTGCAAAATCCAGGTCAGAATTCTTACCCATATTTCCAAAATCATGATCATATCGTATATAATCAAGGTGAGAATCCTACCCACTATTATGGAAGTCATAATCCTTATTCTGAAGTTAATAATTATTCTAATTCTCATTCTCAGTGGAGTAATAATGAGGGAGGTGGAGGATCTAGCTCACAATACTGATACTTGAAAAAATTAATAATAATACAACGTGTAAACATTTTGACGTCACACTCAGTGCTATTGTGAACATCCTTCTATTATGCAAATATCTGCGTTTTCAAATTATGTCTTTTTATGTACTATTTCTTGAAATAAATACATTACTCGCTAGCAATATTGTAATTATGGTATTTTCTTTTTTATCCAATGTGTTTATTGTAATAGAGTAATATAAAACGGGGTAACGTGGCTCAATCATGTTAAAGCTGCTCAACTGATTCATATTTCCAAATTCAATATCAAATTTTCTTCACTCTAATTAAAAAGTGGATGAAATGCTAATAGTTGTAGGAAAACCGCGAATATCTAGTAAAAATATGAAAGTAGATAGCTAGAAGAAATGATGATTTGTTTAAACAATTATAATGATCAATTGTTCAAGAATGATTTTTGTTAACATCAATTAAGTTTGACTACACTCTAATTGAAAATTTGACGGAAAATGGAAATTTTTCTCGAAGACCGCGACTTTCTAACTCCATTCTAAGGGAAAATTGCTAAAAACAATGATGAATTATTTAGGCAATTTGTTCAAACATCTAATGAACAGTATAAAGTATTATTTCGAGTATTAGACATAATTTTCGTAAAAACGACGGCAAAGAAATCATAATTACCGCCAAAAAATCGCAAAAGCCAGTTTTTCATTATGGGGTTTCTTTGGAACCCTATGAAACAGTCTTTTCGGAAAGTTATTCAAAAATTAATTTTTCATCCGTATTATACGGGTAATTGGGAATGGAAAAGTTAAGTTGAAACTTGATTCACGTAATGTTGACGATTCTGAAAAAAAAATTTCCAAAAACGTCTTTTTTATGGAAATACGTAATAAACTTCATAGGGTACGCGCCACCTCTAAATATATATTTCTTTTCAAACAAAACAAAATGGATGCATTTTTGTGTGGATTCAAACAAATTTTCGGGCAATGGGCATACAAATTCGAAAAAAAATTCAATGCATTTTTGGACCACCCTATTGAAGATATAATTACTTGCTTGAACGTTGATCTACTCTGTTAATTCAAATATTTCAAGGAATTTTAAGAATATTATTAGATATCATATTACTTCAGGAAATTTTATCACATTTCAATGTATTCTTGAAGATTGAAAATTTGTATGAATATTTAGGAAAGTTCAGTTATTGAAATTTCAGAAAGATTTAAGGATTTTATAATATCTCCAAGGATTTCAAGGGATTTGGAAATATTTCTAGTAATTTGCGTTGTTTCACCCAAACTTTAATGAATATTATCAGTTCAACTTATATTCAAAGAATTTCAAATGATTTATACTTTATGAAATAAATAAAATTTTATTTTTTAGTATTCCAAGAGGTATAAAGTAATTTCAAGAGATTCCAACAAGTTTTTATATTTATTTGAATCAAATTAAAAAATATATCGAGGGAATTCAAAGATTTTTGTCGTGTAAATTTCATTCGTGTAGAATCTGTATTTTTGTGTGCTTTTATATGACATTATGAGTGGTCTAAAATAAATCCTTTCTCTGTAGTTTCTCTAATTTTTACATAATCTTTCCAATATTGTTGTATTATTTATTATAATGCTGATTATTTTATCATTGTTATCTATAATATGATTTTCTATGGTGAATTTCCTATAATCCGCACCAAGCAATTTTGCGAACCAGTGTACAACAAAAATCCAAATAATTAACGCCTTTCATTAATAGCAACTAAATAAAATATTTCACTGTGTAAATGAATATTTTCAATAATTAATTATAAACTGTATAAAACATTCAAAAATGAGTTGTGACCTACAAATCATAGAAGCCTAAAACATTTGCAAACATTCAATATATATGTCAAAAAGATTTTTGTCAATCCATGTTGCCTTCACGTCGAATCGGTTTTTATCATTAAACCAACGAATTCTGCAAAATCACTAAATTTTTCTTGAATGAGCTCTATGCCAAGAACATATCAGCTTCATATGATGTCACGAGAATTACGTGAATGTTATCTGAAATTGTATGTCGACACTTCTTTTCACAGATAGCCTCTTAGTTGAAAATAAATTAGTTGAAATTAATATTCAGTGTACAACCAATTTTTTTACGGAAAAATCGATTTGAGTAACTTTAAGATGAATTGTTGTGCCAAAAATCAGATCTCTGAAGGAAATGACTTTTCTATGTTTTTAAGATTCAGAATGATATTACCGATGGTTGAATTTCAAATACAAAATCTGAGTTTTGATGACACAATTTGAAAACCTCTACAAAATAGTAATTTAAACAATGTGTTTTGCAATTAGATTCTATCTTAGTGCCGCTTCTTACCGATTATTGAATAAAGGTTAAGTTTTTATAAATTATGGCTTATTTTCATGGAGATACATTCATTCTATACAACTGGACTGTATTTAATTTTCAAACTAAATTCTTATGTGGCTGGATTCGTTAGACTCATTTGCTTAAAAACTGTTTTTTTTTTACTTAAGCTGCATCATTTTAATTAAAGATTTTTGTTTTGTTTTACAATTCAGCTACTTGGTTCAGAAATTATTTTTTCTGATTCAAATAACTTATGGGTTAGTGTTTTCTTGGAGAACCACACATTGGGGTTCAAAATTTGTCTATTTGGATTATTAGTTTAAGAATATGGTTCAAATTTGTTTTTTTCTTGACAGATAAATCATCAATTGTTGAAAATTGGTGAATGTGGTTTCGAAAATTTATTTATTTTTCTTAAAAATTTAACTATTTTGATGAAATTTTTTTTTTCTTGTGAAAATTCATGATGTTGGTTGAAATTTCGTTTATGTTTTTTCGTTGAAATTCTGACTATCTGGTCAAAGATAAATATTTTCAGTCAAAAATTCATCTACTTAAGTGAAAGTTAAGCTACTTTGTCAAAAATAATTGTTTATGTTAAAGATTCGTCATTTTAGTATTAAATCTCCAAGGATTTTGAGGAATTTAAAAAATGTTTAGGGATTTAGATGGGTTTTCAGAGAAGGTTAGTGAATCAGTATAATTTACATTATATTGAAGGCCCTCCAGATTATTTATACTGTTTTAAATGGATTTTTTCTTTTTCGAAAGATGTCAAGGGATTCTAAAGCACTTCAAGAGATATACCAAATGTCAAAGGATAAAGAATTAGGTGAAATTTTCGACGATTTCAAGGATTTCTAGTGATCGTAGGCAACAAAAATTAAATTAAATTTTAGGGATTCCAAGCGATCTGAAAGATTTTAAGGGATTTTGAAGCATTGTGAGAAATGTCGCAGAGATTCAAGGATTTCATTAAGTCTTCGAAGATTTGAAGGGATTCCAAAAGATTTATATTTAACAGATTTTAACAGATTTCAAATATTTCAGTAATTGAAGAATATTTCTCAAGGTATCAAGTGATTTCAAGAGATTCATGAAAATTTTTGTATGGATTCAAATTGAGTTGTAAGATTTAAAATATATCAAGGGAATTCCAAGATTTTTTTTGCATAAATTTTGGAAATCTCATGCAATCTTTGAAACTTTTTCAGCAGAACCAAACATTCGTATTTTCAACCCAGTGAGATTACAAAATTTTTTACAATAAACTCAATGCGAAGAACATATCAGCTTTAATATGATCTTTTGTGAGAAAGCAAAAAAAAAACCAAACGCGAATCAAGATTTATAACTTACAGAAACCGAAAGTGCGAAAAGATTTTCAGAATAAATAAACGAACGCATAGATGAGGCAACTTGGGAGGTGGTTAGAAACAATAAAGATATAAAGGGCACGTGGACTTTGTTACGGGATATCATTGTTAAAACTGCGATTGAAGTATTTGGTACGGCGTTTGTAGGAAAAAAATTTGGCGGTGCATGGCAGAATGATGAAATTAGGGCAGCCCGACAAGAAAAGAAAGAAGCGTACAAGAAAACGTTAGACATTACAGGTCTTACCGATGAAGAGAGGAATAGACCTGAGAATGATTACAGACACAAAAAGTAGAAAGCTGAATGACTTCTCAAGGAAAGTAAAGATAAACTCAGAACTGTGTTACAGAAACTGCAGAAAAAGAAAATACAAAACGACTGTTAAGGAACAACGAAACTATTATTTCAAGAGATCAAGGAAAGTAAAAGTACAAAGTTTGTCAGCATGCAAGACAGCAAATGTGAAATGTGATATGATACAGACATGATAGTAGACGCTTCAAAAGACTCTTTCAGAGAATTATGATGAGGTGAAGATATAGGGCAATAGAACCGCGAGATAGAAAATAATGCATTAGAAATCCCAATTGAAAAGGTGTGTGTCACTCAGGCTAGATAAATAATACTAGCTTAAAAAATGGTAAGGCTGCTGGTAAAGGCAGTATTAGGGCTTAAATGCTTGAATACAGTGGTGAGTACATACCTTACATATTGTGCGAATTGATTAATTCATGTATCGAGACGGGACAAGTCCCAGACGATTAGAGAAAAGCGATTATCGCAACAATATACAAAAGAAAGGGAGATAAAAGCAACTAAAATAATTACAGAGTTCTCAAGTTACTAAGTACCGTGAGTAAAATATACTCAAAAATTGTTATTCGTAGGGTGATGTTAATTACAGAAGAGAAGATATGAGATGTCCAAAGTGGATTTATGCCCGGAAGATTGTGTACAGATCAGATATTTAGCTCAAGATAGATCACAGAAAAAAGCTTAAGAGTAGGAAAGAAAGTTTTTTGTGGATTTGTTCACCTAGACAAAGCATTTGACAAGGTAAGTGGAAGTAAACTTTGGGGAATCCTTAAAGAGTACGGAGTCAATGGATGTCTTCTACAAGAAATACAAACAATATATGCAGGCAGTAAAGCGAGTGAAAGGGTAATGGGAAACTGCGTGACTGATCTGATATTATGCAAGGCGTGAAACAAGGATGTGTTATGTCCTCATAACTATTTATTATATTCATAAATAAGTATCTAAGAATGACCCTCTTCAACAAAAAGGGTGTAGTTCTCGAAATATTGAAGGTACGTGGGTTAGGTTTCGCAGATGACAAGATTGTTATGGCAGAATCAATCGAGGACTTGCAAATAATTTTGAGTAGACTTAATACAAGCATGAAGAACATGGGCCTTAACATTAACGTAATTGAAACAAAGGTCATGGTGTTTGGAGGAAGAAGCGATAAAACAATGTGCATCATTGTCCTGCATGATGAGAGATTGGCATGAAACCTCTGCACATAATTCATACTATTATATTATATTCCACTATTCTGGACGGAAATAAATTTGTGAAAAGTCGCGCAAAGAGACCGATTCAGTGAGAAAATAATATTTTATTTTTCGATATTTAGAGACGCGTCCACTTCCAACGGCGCGCTGTGTTAGACTGGCACCATTGTCATTCAAGACGTGGGTCTGTTGTCAAAATACACAAAAAAAGGGTCCAAACACTTAAAAATTTTTCGAAACCCTCTCAAAACATTTCAAAGATTTCAAAATTCGTTGAAATTATTTCAAGTACTTTGAGGCTTTCTATATTTGTGAATCTTTAGAAAATCCCATATAACATTCTCTCAAACTTTGGAAGTATTTTATGAATTTCAAATTAAAATATGGGATTGCCGATTTCATGAAATCCCTCAAAATGTCTCAAAAAGTCCAAATTTCTTAAAAATATTTTAAAATTCCTTTAAATTGATAAAATCAATTGAAAAAAATGCCTTGAAATATTTAGAGATAAAAATGATCGGAAAAATGATTTGAAATGTTGGAAAATGAATCTTATAAAACTCTTTTATATTTGGGAAATATTTTTATACATTTGAAACTGAAATCTAAGATTGATGGTTTCTTGGAATCCCTCGAAGTGTCCAAATTTCTTGAAAATATTTTGAAATTCCTTCAGATTATTAAAATCAATTTTACATAAATTGCTTGTAATATTCAAAGGTAAAAGTTATTCTAAAATTATTTAAAATGTTAAAAACTCCCAAAGGAAAATGGTTTGAAGGTATACTATTGAATACTGTTCTGCTGAAGACACATTTTTCGGTTAAAAATGCAACTGTTTTTGGTTTAAGTTTAATATTTTTAGTTCGAAATTTTGACTATATGGTTGAAAATTACAATTTTTTGTTGGAAATTTGTTTTCTTTTCTCAACAGACGACTAACTTTCAAAAACGACACTCTTTTATTACAAGTTAATCTCATGTGGTGGAGAATTAATGTTCTGTGATTGGGAATGCAATTATTTGGTTAAAAATGCAAATGCTTGGTTGAAAATGAATAATCTGTAACGGATTAAGTTGATACATTAATTATCATACTTTTCATAGAAAATTCATCTATCCTGGTTAATCTAAGTTGTAAAAAACTTATTGTTTGAATTGAAAATTTACCACTTAAATTGAAAATTCATCTCTTTGGTTTAAAATTTAGCTATATTGTTGAAATTCCTGCCTTTATCTGTTTCAAAATTATTCATATTAAATGAAAATGGATCAAGAAAATTTAACTATGTAGGTGAGAATTCACGTATTTTGTCGGATATTGAAGTCTTTTAGTAAAAAACTAATCGTTTGGTTGAAACTATATCTCTTTGGTTCAAAATTCATGCATTTCTTAAAATTGCGACTTTATGACTTGAAAGGCTAAGAATGTAATGCGTTTTATATTATTCAATATGGCATCTTCATCAATTTTATTTAAAAGATTTTACTTCCCTATTATTGTGGAAAAGTTACTCTATTTACTCTCTTTCAAGAGGATTTTAGACTGTGAAGTATGCAATATCAAAACTTAATTCTGGTTATAATATTAAGAAATAAACATTATTATGTGAGGAAAATCGCTCAGTGAAACCCTATAATGAACAGAAATTGATCTTCTAAACTCTAGCTTATAAAATTTCAGGTACATGACATTGTGAATTTTGTGATGATCACGGAAATAGATTGACTAAAATGTGGTATAATATATACAAATAATAATTTTAATTACGCGTTGGCCAGCGAATTATAACGCAGTTATGAAGCAATGAACACCTGGTTAGGATTTCGTCACTTAAATCTACGTCGAAAGAGAATGAGGCTCTACTTTTGTGCTCTTTTGCTTAGCTTTATGCTTTTCTTCCACGAAATTGGTGAGTATTATATTCCTAATCCTTTTTTAATATTTGGAATGTGTTGACGTTCGTTCAACATTTGGATCATTCGTTTCTGATATGATGAGTTTTATCTATATTTTTTTATATTTGTCTTTTTACAGAAGCATCAAATAATTTCATAAAAAATCTCCAGCTTGACAGATTGGTTACTGATAGAGATAGAAACAGAGTGGATCAGACTGGACTTGCCACATCCAGACTTACTGGGCCTCCGGCTCCGAGAGAAAATCCAACTTCAAGAGCTCATGATGCTCTTCATTTGCATGAACATATACCTGATACTCAAAAATCTTCTACACGAAGATCTTCAAAAGGTTCATATCTATATGTTCATTAGGAGCAGATATAATGAATTCTGTATATATTTTTGTATATTTCTCTGTTTACAGAAGTATTAGATCTTTCAAACCAATACCATATGAGGCATGATCATTCTTTTCAAAAGTCTCTGTCTACAGGGTTGAGCCATAAGGATCAGTGTCAACAACGAGGGGGATCAGAGCAATCAAGAAAAAAGCCGACCCCAGAAGGTATCAGTATTCTTGATAATACAGATATTTAGAATTATTTTCAAAAAGTCCCAGATATTCTCAACTATTCCGATATATTCAGAATTATTACGAAATACTAGGACATATTTTCACATACTTTGAGGTATTTCTCGGAGAACTGACGACTTAAAAACGATTTTATGACTCCGCGTTTAAAAATTTCACTGTTTGGTTTAAAATTCATCTTTTGATGAAAAATTCGAGTTAGTCTAATGCAGGCGAAGCATTCTACCTTTTTTCAATTCAATCTTCAGTCATCTATGCAATCCGGGGCCATATTCGGTAATGCACAGTAATTCCTAATGTAGAGGTAATCGAGTGTTTTATTATTATTATTATTATATCATTGAGTCGTTTCCCTTTAGGGGTAGGCGTGGATTGGTCGGTTGTAAAGTAGTGATGTGTGGATGGGTATATAGGTGAAGGGTAGATAGGTATATAGGTTTAAGGTGTATATATTTCAGATTGATATAGGATTCTCGTCTTACTCATTCAAATAACACGCTCATTCCGCAACACTGCTCGTACCCAGGCTGCTGATCAATCTCTCTAGCGATCACCCCACGTGGAGAGTCTCACAAAATTGTTATGTGTGGTTCTCCA
>JAABKJ010003490.1:0-25912 GCA_011634705.1 Andricus grossulariae | reverse complement strand
TAAGTTTACAAATAAAAAAAGTGTCGGTAAGGTAGGAAGCCGGTCACGTGACCCACTCGTCACATGGCCTTAAGAGATATTTTCTCTCGAAAATTCAGAAAGCTTCCCAAGTTTAAAATTAAACGTTAAACCCTCGCACATGTTTATTTATTTACCTTTAGAAACTCAGATAATTTATGTTTAAAGTAAACGTATGTATTTATTTATTCCTCTTGAAGAAGCGCAGAGACGTTAGTAGTGTGTAAACAGTAAATATAAAACCACTCGTTGACAAATATTTTTTAGGCAAATATTTTTATGACGTCACTTAGATTTGAAAAACTGAAGAAAAATTTTTTTGCAATTCTTCTTAGCTGCATTTTTATCTATGAAATAGTTCATCAAAAGAAGAAAATTAATCTATAAAACAATATCTTGTTAGCTAAGACTATATATGAGGCATTAAATAACATCTTGTGTAACTACTGATAACAATTTTTATAAAAAAATGTCAAAATCTGCCGTTTCCTCGTAAATTTTGTCAATTAGTTTTCGTGTTAGTTTAATTATGAAAATAGTAATGATCAGTATTTTTAGTCGTTATAAATAAATAATAACTAATAAAAGACTATTAATGAAAATGTTTTCGTTAAAAAATCACAAAAACATTGCAAACTTTGGTGCCTTGTGATTTTTATGCCCCTCCCTCATATTATTTGTATATTCATTAAATTTTTTTTTAAGGTATAAAATCAGGGACTATTTACAAATGATAAACTTTTTTTGACTATTTTCTTATTTTTTATATTTGTCTTATTATTTGCTATATTTTTTAGTGCGTTTACGAAGTTTTTTATGACCTGGTAGTTTCCGTTGAAGATTTATCATTTTAGTTCAGAATGCATTTTTTTCTTGATTAAAAATTAATTTTCTTAACTGGAAATTTTAATATTCTAGTTTTTATTGAAAATTATCATTTTTTTATAGATGACCATTATTCCCACTATTTGTAAAAAATTGTTTTTTCTTTTAACTTGAAAATTCCTATTTTATTAGAAATTTCATAATTTTTTATTATTTAAAATGCATGTTGTTTGTTAAAAATTATACTCTTTTGCTTGAGGATTCAACTATTATGTTGAAAATTCTTCTTTGCTGTTTAAAAATGCTTTTTTTTTGTTGTTGTTCAAGATTTATCTTTTTTTTGTATAATAATAATCTCTCAACATTTTCCTAATTACGTTATATGATAGATTATAATTATCAAGCTTGCCCTTCAAAGATATTTATTTAACCTAATTCAGTTACAATTTTTCATATTTTATGGGGGAAAAACTAATATTCTACAAAATGTTGAAATAATGAAATAGGCTACATTCTTTAAAATATTCGATCTAACGTTTCAGAAATTTCTGATTACGAATATCTTGGTTATTTTTTTCGAAATCCTGGTCAGTTGTATAAACGATTTTTTTTAATTTACATTATTTATTAACAAAAAAAAATTATAGAATCATTTTTACCATTTCTGAACAAAAATAAAACTTTTTTGTTTCTTGCACTATTTTCGCAGGATGAACCGTTTGCAATTGACAGCGTTACAAACAAATGATTTAGTGACAATATTGATATTTGTTTGAACCATTTTTCTTACGATTTAATTATTTTTGAACAATATTTTATTATAAAATCATTTTTAGCATAATTTGTTAATAAAAAATCATCCAGGCCAACCACTGTCACAATTTTCCCTAAAACTGTTGCAAGACCTATACCTACCATTAATAGCATTTTTATTCTTCATAAACTCTCTTGCTTCATTGTTTACAACAATTCTTACAAATAAAAACCCTCAATGTTCAGAATTGATTTTTTTTTGAAAAGATATAAAATAAGAATAAACTTGTTAAGACAATCAAGTGCATCCTTATTCAAGGAGATAAATAATTTTCACAAATTTTGCTAAATAGTTGCAAATTTCATTGTAAAATTATAAAAATATAGAATCGAAACAAATTTTGAAAATCGAAAACAGAACTCTGTTCAAATGTAGCTTATGAAGACCCTGTATGCGTATAATTAATTTGGAATCCATAATAAATTTAAGATTGTACAAAATTCTTATTTTTCTAAAATTTGTTTAAACAATCAGATGACAATGTTTCGCAATTGGCGACAGGCTATGTTGTGTTTATAATTTCACAATATGACCTTCTTATTGTTTAAATAGAGTCAAAATTGTTACACCATCTCTTCGTTTTATTAAACTTTTCTATTTTTCCATATATATAACTTTTTAAACATTATTTTATATAGTTCTTAATACTTTTCTTTTTATCAAATAATTAGTTTTCCACTATTGAATTAGGAAATATATCTACGATTGATTTCTACATTACATTTATTTCATTAAATAATTGACCAATATTTCTTTTCCGCGTATTTTATTGGTCAGGGAAAGTCAGGAATTTCGAAAAAAATGTTGCAAAAGTCAAAGAATTTCTATGAAAGGTTTTATGTAAAATTATTATATAAATTAGGTATAAATTAAGCTAAATTTTAATTGAAAATTGTACTATTCCGTTTATAAAAAAATCCAGGTTGAAATTGTTACTAAATTAAGATTCTGGTCTTTTGAATTTTGTTGAGAATTTATCTTTTTAGGTTAAAAATTCAACTATTCTGTTAAAGATTTAATTATTTTGTTGAAAATTCATCTCTGGTTGAAAATTCAACTGTATTTCAAAAATTCGTATTTTCGGCTTGCAATTTCAACTATTTGATTGTAAATGCAACTCTTTGGTTGAAAGTTAATTTTTTGTTGAAAAAATGAAAATATTTGATTGAATATATAACTGTTTTGGGTTGAAGTTTTTTTTTTTTTTGGTTTGAAAATTCGATGAGTTGGTTACAAATTTAACTATTTTGTTGAAAATTTAATTACTTTGTTGAAAATTTAACTATTTTGTTCAAAAGTAATCTATTTTGGTAGAAAATTCAACGGTTTTGTTGAAAAATCGTCCTTTTGTTTTGAAAATAATTCATATTTTTCGGTAAAGAGATATACTTGTGGTTTAAATAAACAAATAAATTCGAAATTTTTAAATTTTTAGCTGAAATTTTATTGTTTTATTCCGTTCATAAAAAACAATAATTTATTAAGGGAAATACAGGAAACGTCAGAAGAAAAAATTATCTTTTTTTATTGAAAATTTGACTGATTTGTTGAAAAGACATTTTTTTTTTTTTTTTTTGAAAATTCACTACTTTCTTTAAAAAAATGTTTTTTGTTTTGTTTGTTAAACATTGATTTTTTTCGATAAAAATTCTGCTACTTTTGCAAATATAAATTTTTTGTTGTTGAAGATTCATCATTTTAGTTAAAAATTTATTTTTCTGTTTGATGGAATATATTATTTTGTTGAAAATTAGTTTTTCCTTTTTTTTTTTAGAAATTTGAACTTCTTGCTTGAAAATTAACCTTTTTTTGGTGGAAAAGGCACCTTTTTAAAATAATAAATTCATATTTTTTGGTTAAAAACTAACTTTATTATACACAGTTAAACCATTTGGCTGAAAATGTAACTTTTTTTTTTTATTACTTTTTTTAGAGTGCAAAAATTAATTTTATAATGTGAAAACTGATTTTTTTTCGATAAAACTTCAACTGTTTTCTTGAAAGTTGAACTGTTTTGTTAAAAATTTATGTTTTTATTTGAAGATTCATCTTTTTTGGTCTAAAATTAAATTAATTTATAAAAAATTTATCTAGTTAAAGATTCATAATTTTATTTGAAAATTCATTTCTGTGTTTGAAAAATGCACTATTTTGTTGAAAATTCTTTTTTTCTAGTTGGCTTGAAATGAAACTATTTCGTTGAAACTTCGTTTTTTTTTCTTTGGTAGAACATTAAACTTTTTAGTTGATAAGAGATTTTATTTTATTAGACGATATTTGCAATCATTCCAGGATTATTGTGGAACATTAAAAATTACCAGATTACAACAGTAACCATTTGCAGTAAAAAAATCCAACTATTTTTCGTTATGAGTCAATTTTTTTGGGTCAAAAGTCTTTTATATTTTTCGTTAAGAATTCATCTTTTTTTTAATCAAAACTGTTTTGTTGAAAATTGGTCGTTTTTTTTCATAAGATTCTAGTAGGATTTCAACAGATTTTGCAGGATTTTAAGGGATTTCAAGAGATTCCTAGGGTTTCAATAAATGAAAACTAGAAGATGCTTTTCAAGTAATATAATTTATTAAACATGAGAAGACATATATTTTTTTCAGACAATTAAACAGTAAAAACCTGTTCAATCCGAATAACTCAAAATTAATTAATTTTTAAATAAGATGTTATAAAATATCATTTTAATCAATCTTGATTGATTAAAATGATCTTATTCTAATTATATAAATAATAATAATTAATACTAAGTTTATTAATAACTAAAATAAATTGAACAATTCTTCAAATATTATCTGTATTCATATTTTAAACAAGAGAAGAGATTACAAGAGCTTGCATGGAGTTCGTCAATATTTCCAATAATTACAAAAAATTACCGTAAAACGGGGCTAAGCGGGTCAAAAAACGGGCAAAGCGGGACACACGAAATCTTGAATTTTGTGAATAATCATATTGAAGTTTCTCGTTGAAAAATGACTTGATATTGCTTTCTTTGAAAGAAACAATCAACTAATAACTGGATATGACTTAAAATACACTTCTTCATCATATGAAAGGAACCTAGTGGTATTCTGTAGCGCGTCATATATCCCCGGTTGTGTACCAACAAATAACGTGTGATATATATCAGTATTTACTTTTCGGCTCCACAATCCAAAAACTTCACGAAGATTGTTCATATAAACTTTATAAACTCTTGCCTTTAATTTCACAAAGCCACGCTCGACGTGATTGGTACCCCTGATGGCACCATAATATTGAAGATTGTGTCCTTTAGGCAAGAATACCCTATCCGTACGTAAATTCTGCACAGTCGAAGGAATGTCCCAAAAACCATTATACATCTGGGAACTTGATTCTGTAAGAGAAAGTAGAAGTGGATTAATTTTCAAATTAAGGAAATTAAAAAATTCAAGAAATTTTTTTGCTTGATTTCAAACCATGATATGACCTAGGGATGTTGTAGTGAAAATCTGAAATTTGAAGAGACGAATCTTTGAAATCTTATCTTCAATTTGAGCCAAGAAAATTTGAAAAACCTTTACCGGTTCCCGAGTTATGACTAAAAATGTCCAAACGTCAAGATTTAGCGGCTTAAGCAGAAACTAAACGTTTTGACATATTTAGTCATAACTCGAAAGCCGTTTGAGGTTTTTTCAATTTTCTTGGCTCAAATTAAAGATAAGATTACAAATATTCCTTCTTATAAATTTCAGATTTTGACAACGACACTCCTAGTTCATATCACGGGTTGAATTCGAGGTACAAAAATTCATTAATTTTTTAATAAAATACTTGAGTTTTCAACTGAGAAAGATACGTTTTCAATCAAAAAATGGGATAGTTAAATTGTCAGTTGAAAAAAACAAAATTAATTTGGCATAAAAAAAAATTTCCAACGAAAATTCTTGTTAAAAAATAGAATTTTCAATCCAAAATGGAGTAGTTACACTTTTAGTTAGAAACTTAATTTTTAACGAAGAAAAGAAGAAGAAATAGTTGCATTTTCAATAAAAAGGATGACTTTCCAAATCAAAGAAGATTAATTTTTTACCAAAAAATACGAGTTTTTCACAAAAGATATGAGTTTCCAAATGAGAAGAATGACTTTTTAACAATTTTGTAAAATTTCCAACAAAATAAATAAATTTCGAACGAAATAATAGAATTGAAAAAAAAAATTGTTCATAAAATCAAATCAAATAGCATGTCTCGAAAATTCTTAAAAGAATTCCAATTTTTTTTAAACAGAGGTATAATATTAATAAATTAATAATATTGGTTTTCATAAAGATTATAATAAAATTTTAATACACTTTTGTTGAATTTTCAACTAAATAATTAGATTTTTATCCAAAAATAAAATTAAAAAAATTAAGATTTTCAAAAAAGTACATGAGTTTTCAACCAAATAGCTGGAATTATCAAAATTCGTATTTTTAGCTGAAAATTTAATGAATTAATTTACAGTCAAACTCCTTTCTTAAATTTTTGTTTGTTAAAAATTCATTATTGCTGTTAAACTTCATCTGTTTGTTTGAAAATTTTAATATTTTGTCAAATATGCATTTTTTGGTTGAAGATTATAATTTTTTAAATTAATATTCAACTATACTATTTTTAGTTGAAAATTTAACTATTTGCTACAAATTTATGTATTTATATGAAAATTTAATTTTTTCTGCTAAAAATTCTATTATTTGGTTCAAAATTTAGAGTTACTTTGCTGAGTACTCAACAATTTTATTATTCATCCTTCTGGGTTGAAAACTCATATATTCAGTTGAAAATTCTCCTCTTCGATTGAAAATTTAGCTATTTTGTTAAAAATGTGTGTTTTATATGTTAAAAATAATTTTTATCATTTAAAATTAAGCTATTCCATTTTTAGGGAGTATTGAATATTCAACTAAAAATCTAATAGTTAAATTTCAAGTAAAAAAAAAAATTTATCAAAAAAACTCATCTAAAAAAATATAAAGATTTTCAACCAAATAGATGAAGTTTTAACTAAAATAATGAATTTTTAACCAATAAAATTAATTTTATTGGTAAAAACATTTTTTTTATTTTCAAATTAAGAAAACATTATCAGCAAAATAAAAGTTTTTTTGTTAATTCTAGAAAAGAAAAATCTAAAAATGTATTTAAAAGATTTAAAACAATGAAAATTCGGCGGAATTTTCTCTTTTATCTATAACAATAATCTTACCATGTTTTCATTTTTTTTAAATACATTTTTGATGTTTCTCTATCATTTTTTCAATTTAATAAATTTTTTTATATTTATCTTTCTTTCAGATCTACTTGCGAATTTTGATTTCACAAACTGTATTGTGTTGATTATAATTTTTTACTGGACAAAGTTGTTTGAATAGTAGAGGTTTTTGGTTATTTTTGTAATTTAAATAATATAATTAAATTAAGTCAAATTTAATTTGATATTATAATAATTAATTTTTGGTTAATTATTGTTCTATTTACCAAAATAATTGAAGATGACCACCAGGGTGAAAAGCAGAGAATAAACGATCTTCATTTTGTCCAAGTTGAATAAGAACAAATTACAGTATGTTTGAAAAATTTGATCAAGTAATGAATATTCTGGTTTGTAATTCGAGTTTAAATAAATTGAATTCGTTTCCTTGTAGACTTTAGGCATCAAGGTTGTCCTTCCAAGATCTTTCTTTTTCACAAAAGAGTGTAAAGAAAAAATTTTGAGGATATTTATTTTTCATATGTCAGTCTCAAGGAAAAAGAATGTTTAGTAAATTCGTTCAAATTGATGTGATACAATGTATACAATTTTTCGTCTTGAAGCGGAACGCTATTTTTAAAAGGAAAAACTAATAAACCAATAATAATTCTAAACGCAAAATGTCGAAATAATTCAAAAGATGCATATTATTCTCTCACATATTTCATCAAATGCTATAAAAATTGTCAGGCAGTTTTTAATTTCAAGATTTCAAAATATTTAAATGAATTTAAAGGAACTAGCAAAAATAGTTTTTCATTTTGATAGCCTGAGTGTCAAATTAAAATATATGCTTAAATTCGAATGACTGTAAAATATTATTTTTAATAATCATGAACAGGGTGGCGGCTTGACCCGGAAATGACCGGGAATTGACTTCTGATTGCAGAAAATTCAAGTATTCATTATTTTAATAATTTTGGTCAATTTTAGATAAAGAAAATACTTGAAGCAGTTTTTAGAGCAGAAGTATTATTTCAAAGAAGAAATTTTTCTGAATTATGATAGAAAATTTTGTTACATTGTTCGTTGCGAATTCATCTTTCTTTAGTTAAAAATATTAAACTATTTGGTTAAAAGTTAAACTCTTTTGTTAAAAATTATTTTTTTGATTGAAGATTCATCATTTTAATTGAAAATTCATCTGTGGTTGCAAATGTAACTACTTTGTTGAAAATCAATTTTTTTAACTACAAATGGATGAAAATTCAATCATTTGGTTGAAAATTGATATTCTTTATTTAAAAATTAAACTATTTGTTTGAAAATTTATGTACTTCGTGAAAAATTCGCCTTTTTTGTAGAAAATTAATCTTTTTTGTTGAAAATTCATGCTGTTGGTATAAAATTAAACTGTTTCAGTTGAAGATTCATCATTTTTTAGTTGAAAATTCATCAATTTGGTTGAAAATAATTCCTTCAACTGAAAATTTGTATGCCCATTTTTTGTTTGAAATTGATCTTTTCTAGTTCAAAATTGAACAATTTGGATGAAAATTTGTCCTTTTTAATTCAAAATTTAACTATTTTTTTGAAAATCCACATCTTTTGTTAAAAAAATTTTTTTTTCGTAGAAAATTATCTTTTTCTTTCCAAGTTAATCTTTTTGATCAAAAATTCTTCTTTTCGGTTAGAATTCAAGTATTCCAATTAAATATGTATCATATTAGTTAAAAATTCATATCTTAGGTTGGAAAAAAAGTACTTGGTTGAAAGTTAATCTCTTTTGTTAAAAATTAATTTTTTTGGTTGAAGATTTAGAATTTTAATTGAAAATTCATCTGTGGTTGCTAATGTAACTACTTTGTTGAAATCAATTTTTTAACTACAAATGGATGAAAATTCAATCGTTTGGTTGAAAATTTATATTCTTTGTTTAAAAATTAAATTATTTGTTTGAAAATTTATGTACATACTTCGTGAAAAATTCGCCTTTTTTTGTAGAAAATTACTCTTTTTAGTTGAAAATTAATTTCTTCAACTGAAAATTTGAATGCCCATTTTTGGTTGAAAATTGATATTTTCTAGATCAAAATTCAACAATTTGGATGAAAATTTGTCCTTTTTAATTGAAAATTTAACTATTTCGTTTAAAATCGACGTATTTTGTTAAAAAATCAATTTTTTGGGTAGAAAATTATCATTTTTTTGGGCAATTAATCTTCTTGTTTAAAAATTATTCTTTTTGGTTAAAAATGCAAGTATTCCAAGTTAAATATTTATCATTTTAGTTGAAAATTCACCTTTAGGTTGGAAATAAAATTACTTGGTTGAAAGTTAAACTCTTTTCTTAAAAATTAGTTTTTTTGGTTGAAGATTCATCATTTTAATTCAAAATTAATCTTCTTGGTTGAAAATTCATCTCGTTGGTCAAAAATTCAACTATTCTCGTTTAAGATTAATCATTTTAGTTGAAAATTCATATTTTTGGTTTAAAATTCAACTATCCCAGTTAAAGATTTACAATTTTAGTTGAAAATTCATCACTTTGTTTGAAAATGTAACTATTTTTTTTAAATGAGTTTTTTTTGTGGAAAGTAACTTTTGTAACTGATAATTTAACTTATTCCAATTGAATGTTCCATAGTTTTAGTTGAAAATTCTTCTGTTTCGTTGACCATTGATTTTTTGAACTTAAAATTTAATTGTTCAAGTTTTGATTGACAATTTATCTCTTTTAGTAAACATTAATTTTGTATTGTTGAAAACACAACTATTTCAGTTGAAGATTCATCATATTTTAGTTGAAAATTCAACACTTTGGCTGAAAATTGAATTATTTTTTTGAAAATCTGCTGTTTTTTCTGTGTTGAAAATTAATTTTTTCAACTAAAAGTTCAACTTTGTAGAAACTTTGCCTTTTTGGATTGAGAAATCAACGATTTGGTCGATTTTTTTTCTTTCTTGCCTGTAAACTCTTTTTTTGAGAATTCGTTATTTTTTGTTGAGTTTTACCATGAAAAATTCGGTAATTGTGATGATGATTTAGTACAAGTAAAAATGCCTAAATTTGAATAATTTTGAAGATCAAAAGTCAAGAGTTTTTGGAATTATAAATAATTTTCCAAATCGAAGAAATTCGTGATTATTATTAAAAGTGACCTTAGATATTTACCTAAACCATTATTATTTAGTCTATAACAAAATTCCTATTTATTTATCGCAGACTTCAGTGTTTCCCATATTTGACTCTTATCTCCTTTTTCATTTAATAAAACTGAAAATTCAACCGTTTTGTTAAAACGTCACGTATTTGGTTCCAAATTCAACTGCTTTGTTGAAAATTCGTCTTTTTGGGTGTAATTCAACTCTTTTGATTTTAAAATAAAAATATTTTTTGTTCAGATATCAACTATTACATTTTTGTTTGAGAATTCAACTTTGTTCGTTGAAAATGTAATCATTTTGGTAAAAAATTCAACTATTTGGTTGAAAATTAGCTTTTTTGTTAAAAATGTATATTTTCGGGTGAAAAATGTAACTATTTTGTGGAAAATTCATCTTTTGGCTTGGAAATTCAACAACATGGTTTATATTTTTTTCCTTCTTGACTGAAAAATCTTGTTTTGTTGAAAATTCCACTCTTTCGTTAAAAATTCGTAATTTTTGATTAAAATTTTTTATTTAAAATTTAAAGTCTTTCTAGTTGACATATGAACTATTACATTTTCGTTGTTGAGAGAATTAATCTTTTTTTATTGAAAATTCAACTCCTTGGTTAAAAGTAGAAGTACTTTGTTATAAATTCATTTTTTGTTGAAGATTCATATCATTTTAGCTTTAAATTCATTTCTTTGGTTAAAAATTTATCTATTTTATGGAAAATATATTTCATTGAAATTATTTTATGGTAAAAATCAATTTTTAAAAATGACAATTTAACTATTCCATTTTTACTTGCAAATTTATCTTTTTTAGTTGAAAAATCAAGTGTTCAATCGTGATCAATAAAAATGATGGCGTTGATTTTTTTTTGTTGAAATTTCATACTCTATAGTTGGTTTTCAAGGATTTCATAAGATTTTTGTAGGATTTCAACCAATTTTGCAGGATTGTAAGGAATTTCAACAGATTCATAGGATTTCAGTAAATGAAAACTGGAAAGTACTTTTTCAGTAATATTATTTATTAAACGTGAGTAGACACAAATTTTTTTCAAAAAATTAGACATTAAGAACCTGTTGGCTCAAATAGCTTAAAATTAATTGATTTCTCAATAATAAATAAGTGACCATTATATTATAATAATAATTAGAATTAGAATTAGAATTAATTAAGATCTCATTCTAATAATAATAATTAATTGCCTAAATTATAGGATCCCAAATTTATTCCTTTTATTAAAGTTGCATCCACCACCAGTTTATATTCTTATGTAGTAAATATAAATTTGAACAATTCATGAAATATTATCTATATCAATATTCCAAACGAGAGAAGGGATCACAAGAGATTGCATCGGGTTCATCAATATTTCCAATAATCACACGAAATTACCGTAAAGCGGGGCTAATCGGGACAAAAAAACGGGCAAAGCGGGACACACGAAATCTCGACTTTCTCGAATTGTATTGAATTTTCTGGTTGAAAAATAATATGCTTTCTATGAATGAAAAGCGGATGTCCCTCTTTACCCCGTTTCACGGTACTTGTGATAATATGGACGATTACAAATGACCAGATCACAACAGTTAACCACTATTTTGGAAAATTCGAAAAAAACTTGTTTTCTGCATCGGAGAGGCTCCTAGTCTGTTTGCGTTGCGTGTTATATACGCCCGGCTTATTACCAACATATAATCGGTGATATATATTAGCATTTTTTTTGCTCCAAAATCCAAAGACTTCATTAAAATTGTTTACTTTGACTGTATAAGATTGTGGTTTTATTTTCACAAAGCCACGCCTGACGGGATTGGCACCCTTGATTTCTCCATAATATTTAAGATTATACCCACGAGGCAGATATGCTTGATCCACATGTAAATTCTGCATAGTCTGAGGAATTCCTGCGTCAGGACTGTTAGGAGCATCGGTCTGCGAACTTAATTCTGTAAGTGGAAATAGAAATGGATTCATTTTCAAATTAAAGAAATTAAAAAGTTCAAGAATTTCAAGACATTCTTTCTGCTTGATTTCAACCCGTGATATGCCCTAGAAAATTTGTAGTGAAAATCTGTAATTTAGAGGAAGGAATCTCTGAAATCTTTTCTTTAATTTGAGCCCAGAACATTGAAAAAACCTTGAAGGGTTCCCGAGTTATGACGAAAAATGTTCAAGCGTCAAGATTCCGCGGCTTGAGCAGAAACTCAACGCGAGGAGAATGTGTGCAGCGGGCAGATTTTTTCATGGAATTTTCGATTTCAAAAATGAGCATTTGGCTAAATTGTCTCTTTTTTTCTGTAATAATAATCCTGCCAAGTTATTATTTTGTCTTGTTTTAATACGTTTTTAAAATTTCTATAATTTTTGTAATTTTATAAACGTTTTGAAATTTATCTTTCAGAATTACTTGTTTGCCTCGTAGATGTTTTTGGTTAATTTTCAAATCTAAATAATTGAATTTAATTATGTCAAAGTAAGTATTTTAATGATTAATTTTTGATTAATTGTTGTTGTATTCACCAATAGAATTGAAGATGACCACAACGGTGAAGATCAGGGTATTAGCGATCTTCATGTTGTTCCAAGTAGAGAAAAATCTGGTGCGGTATTGTTGAAAAATTTGGTTAACCAATGAATATCCGGGTCTTTTATTGGGGTTTATATGATAAATTCGTTATCTCGCAGTTTATAGGCATCAAGCTTTCCTTTCCAAGATATTTATTGTTCATAATTCATTTCCAAGGGAAAAGATTTATTGAGACTTATATTTTTCATAAGTCTGTATCAAGTAAAGAAATTTTTGACGAAGTCCGTTTAAATTGATATTTCACAATATATAGAATTTTTTATCTTTAAGCGTAAGATGATTTTTAAAAGAAAAAACTAATATTAATTCCACAAAATGTTGAAATAATTAAAAAGACGTACATTAATCTTTAAAATATTTGATCTAATGTTTTAGAAATTTTTTAATTAATTCCCTCTTGACATAATTTTTATTTGATCAGATAACTTTTTGCGATAATTTTCATTTTTGCGAATTTTCACGCATAATAATTTGATGAAAATACCCTGAAGAAAATAAAATGACCGAGAATCAAATTGCCCATTTGTCAAATTCCCACAAAAATGTAAGCATTTACTTGTAAACTTGAGAGTAAATGCCTCAGATATAATATAAAAGATTAACTTAAAGGGGAAAAAAATGATTCAATACTTTTTTTTAAATAAATTAAAAATTTGTTGAATAGTTGAATTTTGAAGATCTACAGTTGAAAGTTCTTTAAATTTAACAATTTAAAATTCAAACTTCTTAAATTTTCAAACTTTAGAATTGAAACCTCTTCAATGTAAAAGATGTATAAATCAAAATTCCTTCATTTCCATGATTTTGAAGATAAAAATTCAAGTATGCTAAATTATCCTATTTAAAAATAGTCTGAATGTAAATCATCAAAATTACAGAAATTTGAATTTTTGAACTTTAAAATTGAAAGATATTAAATTTTCGAAAGTCACATTAAAGAATTATGTAATTTTGATAATTTAAATTCAAAATTTGCTCAATTTGGAAGATTTAGAATTGGGAACGTGACTTTAGATCTTCAAAATCGTCCAAATTTAAGAATTTGTATTTTTACGTCATTAAAATTGAAAACTGAAATTCTACTATTTTCGGGAATTTGAACATTCGGATTTTAAAATTTCGAGAATAAACATTTTCGGTAGTTTTCTTTCGGGAAATGTCTTCCAGTAATTATTTGTTGGGTATTGTTCCGCAATTCGGGGTTTTAAAAATACGGCAAAATTAGTAAATATTAAATTGAAAGTCGTTCAATTTAAATATATTTTGCAATTAAAAATCTTTATTTGTTAGGCTTTATAATTGCAAACTCTTCAATAAAAAAAAATATATATAATTAAATATTCTTAAATTTTGAAGATTTTGAAGATCAAAAGTTCCGTTCTCATTTCTAAATCTTACAAGTGGAAGAGATTTCAATTGATAGTCATCAAATTTAAAGAATTTTAATTGTAAATTAAAAAAAAACTTCCGTCATAAATTGATTTGAATTTATCAAGGTGAAATAATATTAAGGAATGATACACTTGACTAAAAACGAGAGTTCTGCGTCTTTCGTTTATTAAAATTTTTTTATTGTCTAACTAATAATGTACATCAATAACCTTAGCATTATTTATTTAATTTACGATTTTGTTTATGAATCTCACTGCGAGTTTCGCATTATTTATTATGCATCAATATTAAATTTATAATTTTGTAACAAACCTGTATGAATTGATTTTTACGCCATATTTCTTCAATTAAATAATTGACCAACATTATTTATTATTAATATTAACTGTCAAGCATAATGAATTTGAAAATTTTTAATTTAAGTTTGCAATCGTTTAATTCCGTTTATAAAAAATTATGTGTTAAAATTTTTACAAGATTAAGATTCTGCTCTTTGAATATTAATGGCCAGGGAAAAATTAGGGACTTTTTAAAATGAAGTTTTGCGAAAAGTCATATTTTTTGGTTAAAAATTCATCTTTTTGTATGAAGATTAATTTTTTTTTGTAAAAAATTAACTTTTCATTGAAAATTCATAATTTTGGGTTGAACGTTCAACTAATTTTTGCATGATCGTTATTTTGATTTAAAAACTAAATTGTTTTATTATAAATGTAATCTTTTTTTTTAATAAAAGTGCAACTGATCGATTTTAAATTAATTTTCTCTGGTTGAGAATTCAACTACTTCGTTGACAATTCGTCTTTTTTTTAATATATTCATAAATCTACTATTTCATTATTCGTGGAAAATTAATCGTTTTTGGATGAAAATTCATCTTTTTGGTGAAAATTCATTTTTGTTTTTGATTGGTAGAAAATTAAATTTTTGTTGAAAATTCATATTTTGGTGTTGAAAATTCAATTATTTTTAAATGATGGTTATTTTTATTTAAAAACTTCATTTGTTTTATTAGAAATGTAAGCATTTTTTAAAATAAAAATGCAACTCTTTGGTTTTAAATTAATCTTCTTTGGTTGATGATTCAAATACTTCGTTGAAAATTCGTCTTCTTTTGTTGAAATAGATTCATAAATCTACTATTTCATTATTCGTGGAAAATTATATTTTTTGGTTGAAAATTGAATTACTTGGCTGAAGGATGAATCATTATGTTCAGAAATTTTTGTTGTTGTTGAGGATTCATCATTTTGTTTTAAAATTCATCTATTTGGTTAAAAGTTAAACTATTTTGTTGAAACATCATTTTCTTCGGTTGAAATTTGTTCATAAATCTACTATATCATTATTCGTGGAAAATCAATCTTTTATGGTTGAAAATTGAATTACTTGCTTGAAGGTTGAACCATTTCGTTAAAATTTTTTTTCTTCAAGATTCATAATTTTATTTGAAAATTCATCTCTTTGGTTGAAAGTAGAACTATTTTGTTGAAAATTAATTTATTAAAATTTCAATTACTAAGGTAAAGTGTTTTTTTTTTCGTTGAAGGTTCATCTGTTTTGTAGAAAATTTGACTATTTCGCTGAAAATTCGTTTTTTTTAAATCAATATTTTTAACTGTAAATTTTCCATTTTTGGTTGATAATTCGTCTTTTTTTGTGGAATCTTCTTGGTTTGTAATTTTTTTGGTTAAAAATGCTACCGTTTCGTTGAAAACTACATTTTTTGTTGAAAATTCATATTTTCGAAATTAAAATTCAATTCTTTTACAGAAAATTCGTTTTTTGGATTGAAAGTTTAATAATTTGGATTAACTTTTTTCTTTTTTTTTACTGAAAAATCTTTATTCGTTAAAAATTATTTTTTCACTGATAATTTCAACTGCATTTTTTGTTGGCAATTCAAATATTTGGTTGGAAAAGAAACTGTTTTGGGTCGAAGTTTAATCATTTTTTGTTTGAAAATTTCAGTAGAAAAATTTAACTATTTTGTGGAAAATTTTATTATTTTGTTGAAAATTGAACTATTTTGTTGAAAAATCATCTATTTTGGTGGAAAAATTCAACTGTTTGTTTGAAAATTTATCCTCTTGGATTGAGAATTCATCTTTAACTGTAGAAAAGTTATCTTTCTTGGTTTAAATGAATAGATAATTGTGAATTTTTTCAATTTAAATGCGAAATTATATTGTTTCATTCAATTCGTAAAAGAGTCAGTGTTGAAAATTTCACAAGAATAAAATTTTAGTCCTTAAATATTAATGGTAAGGGGAAATAAAAAATTGGTCAGGTAAAAATGAGCAAAAGACAAGGAATTTTTAAAATGAACTTTTTTGGCACTCTGATTATAAATATTTTCTTAAATGCGAAATATGGAGAAACGTAGTAGAATTTATGGTGTCTAAATTTAAATCTAATACCAGTACATACAAAAATGTTATTGAAACTTAAAAGTTGGTGTAAATCTACTTTTCAACAGTGATAAGCATAATCATTTTTAATTACACATGCCCTGTTTATTCTTTTTCATTTGTTTTGCACGTTAAATAATATGTACAATTTCGTAACCCAGACTTTCGTAACTAAGAACCAATGAATATTTTTCTTAGATTCGAAGAAATTTTATTTTCAATCAAAGAATCTTTTTTCCTCAAAATTTAAATCTTTTTTGGTTGAAATAACAACTATTACATTTTTCGTTGAGAATTCGTCTTTTTTGGTTGAGAATTTGACCATTTTGTTGAAAATCCGTTTCTTCTATTAACATTAATTTTTGACTGAAAATTTGACAATTTCATTTTTGGTTGAAAATTTATCTTTCTTTGATGAAAATTAAACTATTTGCTTCAAAAGTAAACTTCTTTTTCAACAAATGTTTTAATTTGTTCAAGATTCATCATCTTCGTGTGAAAATTTATTTGTTTTTGAAAAAATTCACTGTTTTCTCAAAAATTCTTTTTTTCTCTTAGTAGAAAATTAAACTTCTTGGTTGAAAATTAATCTTTTTTATGTATAGAAAAATCCTCTTTTAAAATTGAGCATTCATCTTTTTTCTGGTTGAAAATTAACTTTATTGTTGAAAGTACAACTATTCAGTTAATTTTTTAAATTGAATATTTAACTATTTCATTTTTAATTGAAATTTTTATCTTTTTTCAGTGAAAATTCAACTATTTGCTTGAAAGTTGATCAAGTTTTTTCAAAAAATTATGTTTTTGGTTGAAGATTTATTTTTCTTTGTTTGATATTTGTCGACGAAAAATTCATTTTTTCAAAAGAATCATCACTTTACTTGAAAATTCATTTCTTTGGTTGAAAAATAAAATTTTCAACTTAAAATGTAACTGACATTCATTACTTTATTATAGTTAATTTTAAAGGATTTAATAAGATTTTAGTAGGATTTCAACAGTTTGTTCGAATAGCTTAAAAGTAATTATTTTTAAATAATATATAAATAACCATCGTATAATAATAATAATTCGAATTGTGATTAAATTCTTATTCTAATTATATCAATAATAACTAATATTAAATTATTTCAAAATAATGTGCATCATGGATGGATAAATAATTGAAGGGGCTCTTTACGTATTGTGAAATACTTTGAGGGGGTGTACGTTTATAATTGCTTAAACAATATGAGACGAATATTTGATAAATAATATTATAGGATGTATGTACTTAATTTAAACTTAATATCTTAATAAAATAAGTTTAAATTTCTGTTTTGAATACTAAAAACAAAATTGATTATTATTATTGCACTAAATACTGAGTTGTACATTTTTATTTGTTTCAGGTACGTAGATGAATTATACAGTGGATTATTTTCTATTTCAAAATAGAACTTGGTGACCATATTGGTATGTAATGGATGATATTGGACGAATATATTTTTATTTGGACTGAGTTTTTGCTACTGAAAATTTAACTATTCCATTTTCGGTTGAAAATTTAAATTTTTAGTTGAAAATTCAACAATTTAGTTGAAGATTCAACAATTTGGTTGAAAATTGAACTTCTTTACTTAAAAATTCTTTTTTTTTTTTTGTTGATGAATTTTATTATTTTGGTTGCATATTAAACTATTGTGTTGAAATTTCAACAAAAGTATATTAAAATTAAATTATATCATTCATGAAAATCCTTATTTCATTATTAGCATTATACTTCGGCTTGCTAAAAATTTAATTTTTCATTTTTTTTTTCACAGAAACGAGTCCTATCAAAAAATAATTAAATGCAAATTTGTAGATTTTTAAAAATCTGCAATTCCTCTTAGAAATTTTCACGTAAATCGCATCGTTTGGATTAAAATTTGAATTTATTATATTTTTTAAATAGAGTTTCCGATCGTTAAAAGCAAAATCGAGCCATATGCACATATTTTATAAAAAGATGAATAAGCCGAACATGCAATTTCTTTAGTGTTCCAAAACACCGGTAATTATTTCTTCAGTAGTTTTCCACATTTAGGAGTATTTAGTTTTGAAAATTAAAAAATTTTGTTTATCGATTTTTAAAAGTGAAATTTCTTCAATTTGAATTATTTGTAATTAAGAATTCTTTAATTTTTAGGATTTATAATTGCAAACTCTCAAATGAAAAAAATATAGATAATTAAATATTCTTAAATTAAAATATTTAAATTTAACTGATTTTTATTATTGTGAAGATAAAAGTGTCTTTTTTAATTTTAAATATTATCCAAATTGAAAAAGTTTCGAATGTAAATCATGACAATTACGGAATACGATAAAAACTTCTTGATGTGAAATTCTCTACTATTTTAATTTATTAACTACTTTTATATTATTTGTTTAATTTAACACTTTTGTATAAATCTCAATGCGAGTTTCATATTATTTATTATGACTTGATATTATTATTTCATAATTTTGTAACACATTTTTATGAATCGATTTCTGCATTAAATTTCTTTAATAAAATAATTGATCAATATTATTTATTATTATTAATAAATATCAAGCATAACGAATTCGAAATATTTAAATTTAAACTTTAAATTGTTTTATTCATATATAAAAGATTCTGTGTTGAAAATGCTACAAGATTAAGGTTCTGCTCTTTTGAATATTGTTGAGAATTCAACTCGGGTTAAAAATTTAACTGTCTTCTAAAAAATTAATCTTTTTGCCTTAAAAGTTCAACTCTTTAATTGTAAATGCAAAAATTTGATCAAAAATTAATGTTTTGTCTTTAAAAATTCAAATATTTGGTTGAAAATGCAACTTTTTGAGTGGAAGTTTAATATTTTTGGGATTGAAAATCCAATTAGTTGGTTAAAAATTTAGCTGTTTTGTGGACAAATTAATTATTTTGTGGAAAACTCAACTAATTTGTTAGGGTCATCTATTTTAGTCGAAAATGCAACGTTTTTGTTGAAAAATCGTCTTTTTGGATTGAAAATAATTCATATTCTACGGTAAAAAGGCGTCTTTTTGGATTAAATAAATAAATAAGTTTTAAACTTTTTAATTTTGATTTCAAATTTTATTGTTTGATTCCGCTCATAAAAAACGAAAATAAAGCAGATAAATCAGGGAATTTAAAAAAATGAACTTTTTGGGCCACACTGATTATAAATATTTTATTATTTTGTAAAATATGGAGAAGCGTAATAGAATTTGTGGTGTCCTAATTTGAATGTAATATCAACACGCACTGTTTATTCTTTTTTACCTTTTTTTTACATGTAAGAAGAGGAAACTTTTCGTAACTTATTATATAAATTTTTAGATTAAAACAAATGAATATGTTCCATATCACGCTTTAATTGCATCCGATGAGAATTGATATTTTTCAGACATTTTTTTTTCAATTACAGAAACCGTCGTTTAAAAGATATTTTTATCTTTTCAAAAATAACTTCAAAATGAAGAAAATAATTTTAAGTGAAAGAAATATTTTTCGTTGGAATATAAAAATATTACTTGGAATCGAAAGAAATATTTTATTTAATGAGTTCCAATTAATATCCTTCTTTAACTCAAAGAATCTTTTCTACTTTAAATGTAAATCTTTTTGCTTGTAATAGTAAGTATTATATGCTTTGTGAAGAATTCATCTTTTCTGGTATTGAATATTCATCGTTTTAGTTAAAAATTCATTTTTGTGTTTGAAAAATTCTTCTTTTTTTTGTTAAACATTAATTTTTTATCTGAAAATTATACTATTCCATTTTTGATAGACAAGCCATCTTTTTTAATTGAGAATTCATCTTTTCTGGTTGAAAGTTACCTTTTTGTGGAAAGTTGTATTTATTTGATTAGAAAATAAACAATTTTCTTGAAAGTTCGTCTTTTTGTTAATTTGATAATTAGGCATTAAAAAAATGAAACACGCTCCAAGATTATACGGAATTTTAAAGGATTTAAAGGAATTTCAAGAGATTCATTGATTTTAAGGACTAGAAACTAAAAATTCCTTTTTAAGTAATATAGTTAATTAAAATTGAGTGGGCATCCTTTACTTTTATATTGCTATATATTGTATTTGTTTATGATAAATAAAAAGATAAGATATTACATTTGATTAGACAATATTTGCAAAAATTCCAGGAGATTACTTGTAATTATATATGGAACGTCACAAATTACCAGATTACAACAATTAACCATTTCCAATAAGAAAATCCAACTATTTTTCATTAAAAGTTAACTTTGTTGTTGTTAAAAAGTGTACTATTATATTTTTGGTTAGAAATTTATCGTTTGTTATAAAAGTAATTATTTCTTATTAAAAATTCAACTGTTTTGTTGAAAATTTGTTGTTTTCTTTTGGTAGAAAATTAATCTTGTTTAAAAATGTAAACAATGTATTGAAAATTTTGTTTTTATTTGGTTACAAAATACGTTTTTAACTGAAAATTTAACGCGAATTTAGTGCTTTATTATAGTTACTTTTAAAGAATTTAATAAGATTTTAGTATGATTTTAAGGGATTTCAAGAAATGGATTTTGATAAATGACAACTAGAAGATACTCTTTCAGTAATATTATTCAATAAACATGAGTAGACATATATATTTTTTCAAAAAATTAGACATTAAGAACGTGTTAGCCCGAATAGTTTAAAATTAATTTTTTTAAATAAGAAACAAAAAAACTATTATATTATAATAATAATTATAATTATAATATAAAAATATATAAAAAAATAATAGCCTAAATTATAGGATCCCAACGTTATTCCTTTTATAAAAGTTGCATCCACCGCCAGTTAATATTCCTATGCATTAAATACATATTATATTTGTTTATTAGAAATTCATAAGATCTGATCTGTATTAATATTCCAAGCGACAGAAGAGATTACAAGAAATTGCATGGGGTTCGTCAATATCTCCAATAATTACACGAAATTACCGTCAAGCGGGGCTAAGCGGGACAATATGCGGGCAAATTGGAACACAGAAATCTTGAGTTTCCCGAATTATATTGAATTTTTTGGTTGAAAAAGAACTTGCTAATGCTTTCTTTTTCAGGTTGGTCGGAACCGTTTCCAGTTGATATGCATAATATTGCGCAATATACTCGACTGAGTACTCGCGCACCGCGGTCCTTCCGAGGCGAGAATCGCAACCGTCTCTCGCTCTGCGCGCTGAGTTAGAATGTTTGAGAATTTTTTAAATTTTTTCCCCTCGATTTCAACCCGCGATATCACCTAGGGAAGTTGTAGTAAAAATCTGAAATTTGATGTGACGAATCTTTAATTTGAGCCAAGAAAATTGAAGAAATCTTCACCGGTTCCCGAGTTATGACTAAAAATGTCCAAGCGTTAAGATTCAGCAGCTTAAGCAGAAACTCAACGCTTCGACATATTTAGTCATAACTCGATAACCGATCGAGGTTTTTTCAATTTTCTTGGCTTAAATTAAAGATAAGCTTACAAGGATTTCTTTTTGTAAATTTCAGAATTTGACTACATTTTTCCTAGGACACGACACGAGTTGAACTCGAGGTACAAATTTTCATGAATTTTCAATCAAATAGTTGAATTTTCAACTGAAAAGGATACATTTTCAACCCAAAATGGGATAGTGTAATTGTCAGTTAAAAAACAAACTTAATTTTTAACCAAGGACGAATTTTCAAAAAAATATATGAACTTTCAACGAAACAGTTTTTTTAAATTTCTAATTAAAAAACAAAGTGAAAACCCAAAAACATATACGATGCAAAAAAAAACTCCTTCTTAAAGATCCTATATTTTTTCTTTCAATTATTGTAAAAGTTTCTATAGTTTTTAAAAATTTATCTTTCTTTCAGAATTACTTGGCGAATTTGGATTTCACAAACTATATTGGGTTGATAATAATTTTTTACTTGAAAAAGTTGTTTTCATCGTAGATGTTTTTGGATAATTTTCTTAATTTTTCGTTAATTTTGTTGTATTCTCCAATAGAATTAAAGACGACCACCAGGATGATGATCAGAGTATTAATGATCTTCATTTTTTTCAAATTGAGAAATACCAAATTACAGTGTTATTGAAAAATTTGGTTATCTAATAAATATTCTGATCTTTTATTAAGGCTTATATAATAAATTCGTTATCTCTTAGACTACAGCCATCCCGCTTGTTCTTCCAAAACATTTATTTTTCATAACTCATTCACAAGGAAAAATAATTATTGGGATATATTTCTCATAAGACAGCCTCAAGGAAAAAATGGATCACTAAATTCCGTTTACATTGATATCTCACAGTATATAGAATTTGTTATCTTTAAGCTAAATACGATTTTTACATATAAAAAAAATATTAATTCTACAAAATGTTGAAATAATTAAAAGGACGTGCATCAATCTTTAAAATATTTTATCTAATGTTTTAGACATTTTTAAAACAATTTTTAAACCATTTTTAATTTACTATGATTTTTATTTATCCAAATAGTCAATTTGAGTAATTTTTATTTTATCGAATTTCCATTTGTCATAATTTCGATATTTTCGAATTTGAAACCATTTTTTATTTCGAATAATTTTTTGAGATCATTTTAATTTTATCAAATAATTATTTGTCATCATTCTTATTTTTCCGAATTTCGATGTGTCACTTTTTTATTCTTCCGAATTTTCATATAAAAAAAAGTTGATGAAAAACGAAAATACCCTAAAGAAGATAAAACGACCAAGAATCAAATTTCGACAAAAATATTAAAATAAATGCCTCAGATATAATGTAAAACTTTACTTTTAAAACATAAAAATTATTTAATACTTTTTTTCGAAATTTGAAAATTCGGTAATTTACAGTTTTCGGGAATTTGAAATTTTGGGTTTTAAGATGTATATAAACATGAGGATTTTTTTTTTTTAATTTAAGAATTTTTATTTATATACAATATCTTTGAAATTTAAAGTTTTTCATTTTTAATTATTTTTCGCTTTACAATTGCAAACTCTTTAATTTAAAAAAAATCTATGTAATTATATATTCTTAAGTGTTAAAGATTTTCAAAATCAAAAGTTGAATTTTCATTTCTGAATCTTACAAATTGAAGAAATTGCAAATGCGAATCATCAAAATTATAGAATTTTTAATTCTGAAATTAAAAACTTGCATTATTCTTAATTGTTAATTAAAAAAATGTTAAACTCTTAAATTTTAAAGATTTAAAATTTAAAGTTCTATAATTTTGATGATTTTAAGGTAAAAGTAAAGTTTTCTGTTCCAAAGCTTCCAAATTGAATAAATTTTGAATGTAAATCATAAAAATGACGGAATACAACAAATACGTGCTGACCTAAAATTTTGTAACATTTTAATTTATGTGCTATTTGTGTCATAAAATGATTTCAGATCTTCAAGGTAAAACAATATTAAGGAATGATACACGTGCCTAAAAAACAGTGTTCTACGTCTTTCGTTTATTAAATTTTTTTGAATTGTCTAATTAGTCATGTACATCAATAAGCTTAATATTATTTGTTTAATTCACAATTTTCTTATGATTATCAATGCTCGTTCCACATTATTTATTATGCCTTGAAATTAATTTCGTAATTTTGTAACCAAATGTCATGAATCGATTTCTGCATTACATTTATTTCGTTAAATAATTATTTATTATTATTAATAAATGTCGAGCATAATAAATTTCAAATTTTTAAATTTGAAATTGTTTTATTCTGTTTTCAAAAGATTCTGTGTTAAAGATGTTCCAAGATTAAAATCCTGATCTTTTTTTTTTGCAATCCATAAGTCATAATTTTTGGGTGGAAATTCAATTATTTTGGCATAAAATTAACTTTTTGTTGAAGATTGATGTATTTTGTTAAAAGTAGTCTTTTCGTTAAAATATTAATCTGATTGGTTAAAAATTAATATTAAAAATAAAAATTAATTACTTTTTCCTGGATATTTAACCATTCCGTTTTTGGCTAAAAATTCATTTTTTTGGTTGAAACTTAAACTTTTTTGTTAGAAATTAATTTTTTTGGGTAGAAAATTAACTTTATGTTGAAAATTCATATTTTGGCGGTAAAAATTCAACTATTTTTTTAATTATCATTATTTTTAATTACAAAATTCATCTGTTTTGGTAGAAATTATTCCTTTTTTTTGTTGATAAAAATGCAACTGTTTGGTTTTAAATTAATCTTTTTTGGTTGAAGTTTCAACTATTTTGTTGAAAATTCATCTTTTTGGGTTGAAATTTATTCATAAGTCTACTATTTTATTATTCGTGGAAAATCAATATTTTATGGTTGAAAATTGAATTACTTGGTTGAAGGTTGAACAATTTCGTTAAAAAATTATCTTTCTGTTGAAGATTCTTAATTTTATTTGAAAATTCAACTCTTCAGTTGAAAGTTGAACTATTTTGTTGAAAATTAATTTTTTGAAATTAAAATTTCAACTGCTAGGGTAAAATGTTATTTTTTTGGTTGAAGGTTCATCTATTTCGTAGAAAATTGGACTATTTCGTTGAAAAGTCGTTTTTTTTTGTTCAACTGTCTTCGAAAAACATCGTCTTTTCGGCTTGAAAGTTGAACTATTTTTTTGGTAGGTTTGAAATTTTAATCGTAAGTTTTATTATTTTATAGAATTTATAAAATATTCAATGTTAAAAATATGAAAGGATTAAAATTTTGGTCTTTGAGTATTAATGGTCAGGGAAAATGAAAAATTGATCAAGGAAAAATAAGGAAAAGTCAGGGAATTTTGAAAATGAAGTTTTTCGGCCGCCCTGATTATAGATATTTCTTAAATTTGTAATATGAAGTAACGTAGTGGAATTCGTGGTGTCTTTTAATGTGATATCAATACTTGGAAAAATGCTATTCTAACTTGAAAGAAAATTATACTGTTTGTGGAATTTACTTTTCAACAATGATAAGAAAAATTATTTTTAACTATTACACATGCTCTGTTTATTCTTGTTTACTTGTTTTGTAGGTAAAAAGACGCCCATTTTCAGAACTCAGACTTTCGTTAATGTGAGCCACTGAATATCTTTCTTTGATTTGAAGACATATTCTTAGAATAAAAGAATCTGTTTTCCTTAAAATTTAAATCCTTTTTGGTTGAAATATGAACTGTTGCATTTTTCGTTGATAATTCATTTTTTCTTAAATGAAAATTAAAATATTTTGTTGAAACTCCGGTTTTGTTGTTGTTGAACATTAATTTTTGACTAAATATTTAACTATTCTATTTTTAGTCGAAAATTCATCATTTCAGTTAGAACTTCATCTCTTTAGTTGTAAATGATTATTTACATGATTTATATGATTTAGTTGTAAATGATGATAAGCCCGAAGATCTGGCTGAAATGGATGCCTCCTTCCGTGGAGAAATCTCGCAAGAGTCCGACCTCTGGACCATCAATTGCTCAGTTTATGGTGCTGCGAGGGCTTTGGCT
>JAABKJ010003489.1:0-25913 GCA_011634705.1 Andricus grossulariae | reverse complement strand
GCATCTTCTTCGACAGATTTGGTCTTCCAATCTGTCGGCGTTGAACAAGGTATCTGCGACTAACATGCTTGCCGTCCCGGTTTTACTCTACTCGTTTGGGCGGTTCAATGGACGAAGAACAAACTTAAGGCCCTTGATGGCCACACGTAAGATCATGCATATGCATAAAAGCTTGCATGTCAATTCGTCAGTTCCATGATTATAGATTTCACGCCGTCAAGGCGGACGCGGACTTCTGAATCTCCAGTGTCTTCATAATCGAATTGTTCTAAGTACAGCTTACATCTTTGCGAATGGCAGAGATCCTCTCCTAAAAATGTTCAGGAACCACGAGATGATTGGCGAAAAACCGTTCCTTTATAAAGCCTCCGCGGACAAGCGGCCGAAGTGAAGAACGCAGAAGTTCGAAAATTCCATCAAGAGCTGCTCGACGAGAAAATGCACGGAAACTTTCACAGAAATGTAGAAAAACATTCCCTGTCGAAGAAGCCAACTTTTGCTTTCCTTAGATCATCAGGGCTTAATTCAGGTACAGAGAGTTTTATTTTCGCATGCCAGGAAGGTGTCATTTCCACCTTAGCATACCGTAACTGCATTTTATGTCAAGAAGTTTCAAGCGATAGGCGCAGAGCGTGTCATACACACACTGAGTACCTAGAACACATACTATCGGGGTGTCGCACCTACGCAGGAACGACGTATATCTATTGACATAATGCGGCCCCAACAGTGCTTCATTACCATCCTTGTCGTTCTTATGGTGTTGGCTGGGACCCTGCTCTGCCAAACACTGCAAGGGAGATACAGTCAATTGGTCAAAACGAGAAGTTCCAATTTTTCTGGAACTACGATTATCGGACAGCAGTCTCCGTTGCACACTCGTGGCCTGAAATCGTTCTCCATGACTTTGAGAAACAAACCATATTCGTGATCGAATTCTCGGCTTTTTCCGAATACAACATAACTGCCAAGGAGAAAAAGAAGGATGAGAGGTATCAAGACCTTAAAAGGGAGCTGCAACGGCTGTACCTAAAATATTCGGTACAAGTAATTGCCGCCGTCATAGGTGCTCTCGGCTGTAAGAAACTATCACTGCTTCATAACCTTAAAGCCATAACCGTGTGCCAATACTATGCCTAGGCACTTGCGATATGGATGCAGAAAGCTGTCATCCTTGGGTCGCTTCGTGTCCTTGAGACACACAAGGCTTTCGCTAGCCTGTCGTTCTGATTTCATCGGGCCCTGTGACCACTCATCTTACGGTTGTGAGAAGTGACCATAAGTGTGATTCACCGCACTTCTACTGGGAGCCGGTGTCATTTTTAGATGGCAGTTACCCTCAGTGGGACACTGCGGTGGTATTTTAACCCTTTTTTTTATTATATTCATTTATTCGATCACTTATCCAATCACACCAGCATATTCAATACAAGAGGTATACTCAATGGTAACAGTTGAAATAATAAAAATTTGTTGTCAAAACTTTAAATTGAAACCCGAAAAAGAAGCTCAAATCCTAAACTATAAATTTATTACCAAAAACGGAAAAGTTTAATTTTCATATAAAAAAAATTAATTTTCACCAAAAAGAACGAATTTTGAACAAAAAAGTTAAATTTCCAACCAAAGAGGCGGCCTTTAAAAATACATATTTTCCAAAGTATTTCGTCTAAGTAGTTTGATATTCAATTAAATATATAATAATTTCTGGAGTATATAGTTAGTTTTCTAACCAAAAAGATGGATTTTTCCACAAAAATATGAAATTCTACCAAAAAAGATAAATTCACAACAAAATACATCAATTTCCAACAAAGTTGTAGAATTCTGAAGAGAAAAAGGAGAACTTTCTACAAAACCGTTAAATTTTCAAGCTACAAAGTTAAATTTTTTCACACAAAATTTTATATTCTACAAAATAGTTTAATTTTTCTCCAAATGGGTGAATTTTAATTTTGAAAAAACTTCATTTTGAAGTAAATGTTTAAAGTTTCAAGTAGTTATATGAATTTTTAACGAAAAAGTTAATTCTCAACTAAACGTGGATTTTTTAGACCAGAAATATAGAACTTTCTACAAAACCGTTCAAGTTTTAACTTGAAAATATGAATTTTCAACTCAAACTCAGAGTACGGATGCAATACCTTCCATTTGAGATAAAGTGACGCGAAAAATTGTCTGAAACTTAAATTAAAGAAAAAAACTGCTCGAAAAAAATATGATAATATAAAGCTTGATAAAGAGCACCATTTTTTTGAAAATGATTTTTTTGCCCGATTTCAACTTTGTGAGAAATAAAATATAAAGTGCAAATTTCGGCGAGCGGAATTCAATGCATTCTTTTAAATAAACTCGCCGTAACTTTTTTTCATTTTAACGAAATGTCTTGAAATTTGAATTCAAGCATATTATACTCTGTCGATGCCTACAGAATTCGATTCGTACATCAAATTTTTATAAAAATAAAAGTTCAAAAGTTTGAAAAAATGTATATGTACTTGAAGGCCATTTCTTAGGTTCTGAACGCAAATTCTTCTCGATTTAATTGCAAGCGTTGAAATTATTATTAAAATTTGATACAACATTACCTAATTATAGGAAAAACTGAAGCAAAGTTTTTGTCAGCTATCGTATTTCAATAATTTCTTAATTCTTGAATCATTTTAATTTGCATGTCGCACCCGCATATCCCCTCCTTATAAATAGAGGAAGTTTCTCGTTTAAAAATTGACTACCTTTTTGAAATCATCCTCAGTGAATTAGAATAATTTCTATGCTAATTACGTTTTCCAAAATGTTTGAGGCACACTACGAAATTGCTATTGATTAAATGTGTTCTACTATCAGGGTAACAATATGTTAGCAGGTTAGCCGTAGTATTATATTTTTGCACCCAGGCGGAAATATTATATATAGTTTATATATAGTGTGAAGTATTATATATAATATTCATTTGTTTTATACATTTTTTATATAAAATAAATTATTATTATATATAATACTTCACACTTTATATAAACTATATATAATGTTACCGCCTGGGCAAGCATACAATTTTTGTAACTGATTAACATGTTTCTTGTAAGAATCAATTTTTCAATGTGGAATATCGACGTCTTAAGAACTTCTGAACCCGCAAAACAGGTTTTTGCGAATATGTCTTTGTATCTGTAGATTTTAAGTCTTTTAGCATGATAACTTTCAAAATAATTGAAAGCTTGGATTGGCCTTTGGTATACTCTTTTACGGCCCTAAACTGAAGGTCAAGTTTAGTAGCCAGCTATTTTTGAATACCAATTCAAAAATTTGGAACATTGTCAAAATTTTTGAGACCATTTTTTTCAGGATTTGAAAATTATATGTACGGTTTTAACTTAGTACCATAAAGGACGAACAATTCATCCTGATGACTTTTTCGATAAAAAATAAATTACCAGAGTTATAGCATTTTCAAAATTCAAGAAAACAAACGAAAATGAAAATGTTAAGACAAACAACGCACGATATGAAAAAAAGAAAAAAAAAGAAAAAGGTTGATTTTTGAACATTCTACAAGATTTTCATAACAACTTTTTGCATTTTCTTAAAAAATCGACAATTTAAATTTTGATTGCACAAAAGGATAATAAAAATTACAAATTCCATTTTGCGGTCTTCCGAAAAAAGTGCGGTCTTAAAAAAGCTTAATCTGAACTGAAAAAGTTTTGATACCAAAAAAAAATACAAGATGCGAAAAAAGATGAATGGAAAAAATCGTGTATTTCAAAAAGATCTACAAACTTGTTATAAATCACTTTTTGAGAGGATGCGTCATTTTTTTAATCGTAAAAAACAGCATTGAAGAACAAAAAAATTAGGTTTTTGGAGAAACAAAACAAGCTACGAAGAAAATAAATAAAAAAATGTTTTCACCCAAATAAGAGCTATAATTTAGTTATCAATCATTTTTTGATAGGATGCGTAGTTTTTGTTTCAATAGTCAAAAATAACAAAAACAATAATTAAAATTAAATTTTTTGAGAAACGACACAAGCCATGAAAAACATTATAAACAAAAGGTGCTCATCCAAAAAAAATATCCAATTTTTTTATAAGTGATTTTTGATAGATCTTTCAAGGTAACTGAGAATAAAATTTAATGCGAAATAAGGAACAAATATCAAAATAATCATGATAATTATGTTTTCTAAAAAAATGTACTTCAAAAAATTACATTCTTATGCTGGAAATATGGAATTATTTAAATTATCATTCGTCTATGGAATCAATTAGAGCAGTTGTCTCACATCCATGAAACAAAATCGAAATTTGTTTCAAATCTATGTTTTGACAAACAGCTGATGTGACCCTTTGTAAATAAGTTGTATTCTATTATGATACGTGCTCGGGGCTCGAGAACATGCGATTTGTAATTTTAATGTCAGAGCAAAAATCGCCCTATAACATGTTGAAAAAATCTACCTGCTGCGCGAGCACATTCTCATCGGGTGGGTGCGCGTCTGTTAGATCTCGCGCTTCGCGCACGATAATAATTATATTTAATTTGTGCTGCATGCTCGGCCTTTGTATTTTCTTCATATTTGTGCACAGACCTTTTTAAATTAAAGGTCAAATCATCGACAACTGTCATTTGGTGATTGTGAATTCTCTTTTGTTGAAGCTCCTTCGGCGTATTTTTAATGTTATGTTTCACGATTAAAATAAAAATTACATATCCAATCAAAAAAATATTGATAACAAATTTGTAGCTCTCCTTTCGGTGAACAAATTTTGTATCTTTTTTTCCCAGCTTGTGACCTTTGTCTAACAATTTTTATTTTTTTATTTTTAATGTTGTTTTTCAGAAAAAAATTGAAAACTACGCGTCCTTTCAAAAAGTGATTATAAGAAATTCGTAGAACTTTCTTGGATGCACAATTTTTGTTCCTTTATCTTTTCTCGTATCTTGCATAGTTTGACCGAAAAATGAAATTTTTCATTATTTTGTGTGCCATAAAAATGAGAGTTTTCGATTTTTCAAGGAAATGTGAAAAGGTCTCATAATAATCATGTAGAGCTTTCAAAACCCAACGTTTTCCCGCTTCTGACTTTTTTCATATCGTGCGTTGTTCGGCTTAAATCATTTTCCTTTGATTTTTTGAATCTTGAAAATGCTCAAAATGCTCAAACTTTTTGAATTTTCATCCAAAATAGCTGGCTAACGAACTTGAACTTCAGTTTCTGACACTAAAAGTGTGTACTAAAGGCCAATCTAATAGATTATTTTTTTCAACATTTATCGTGCTTACAGACAGATAGACACAGAAATACAGATGGACATACACATTCGTAAAAATCAGTTTTTCGGGTTTAGTGGGTCTCAAAACGCGGACATTTGACAAAAACTGGGGGAAGGGGGGGGGTCAAATTTCACAAAAATCTAATACCTTCTCTGATGAGAATGTAAAAATTCCCCTAAACTGACCACGTGGTACAGTCGAACTCGGATTTAACGTCGGTTTTGGGGCTGCCCTCGGACCTGACCTACCCAAACTAAACCGGATTTAGCGGAACACCGAACGTAAACAGTTCATGTTTTGTCACGCTTTCGTGAACCCCGCACATCCCGCGCAGCTCCTGACAAGCCTACCCGCGGAGCGGCGTCAATTCTCGGAATCGGTAAATCCGGGAACGTTGAATCCGAGTTCGACTGTAGTTCGAATCCCGCCGCAGAATTTCTTTCGATTTTTCATAGGGTCAAATATGTATGTGTGTCTTTGCAGTGTTCGCTGTGTAAAAATAAATATAACTCAAGCATAAGGACCTATGTGGGTAACTATAACATAATGAAATAAAACCTCGAAATAATTTTGCTTAATTTGGCAACACTGTCTTCTAAACACTCGTTAGGAGTCATCGAAAGTTTCATTGACTGACTTCGAAGCATTAGTGTATGTGTGTTTCAAGAACTCTATTCCTCTGGTTTTCACATTTTCATTGAAAGTCTTCTGTACTTTCTACGATTTTCGCTATTTTTTAAATATGTATCAATCAAAGTTTCTAACGACGATACTTTAAATTTATTACATACGTTTGGCCCTATCCTAGAGTGGTTTACTCAGTCATTTAAAATTTCAACAAGTAATTTTTTTCTGTTTTGGATTGATTCACATAGCCTTACTGACGAGTCCAGTGAGTCAGTCCGGTAAAGAAGATAAAAAATCTAACTTTAATTTACCTAAAAAAATATATCTTTTTTGTTTCGTTTCTAAATTGATTGTAAAACACAAAACAAATAAACATTATCGACCCTTATGCCAATAAAAAAAATCTTCTTCACGCAAATGCAGATCTTCACACGATGAATAGAATTTTCAAGGAGTAAGAGGTTATAAATAGGTTTTACGACACACTTTACTTTGATTGATAAGAAAATATTCACTTGGTGTTGATCATGTCTCGAATAATTTTTGTTCCTTACATTACACTTTCAAGAATTATTATACTGTACGCTTTTTATTCTACAACCGTCATATTATTGAAATAAACCGGCAATAATATTGCGGACACCATGCCCCATGGTATGGGGTACGCTGATCGAAATGCAAGACAAAGGAATCAATTAAATATCAAATAATGACGTTGTTAAAAAACGGATTCAAGTAATCGCATATGTAACCTGATAATGTGAGCTTCTCATCAAAAAATACAGACATCAAAATCACATTTTAATTATTATTTAAAGGACATTTCATTCAAAGCCTGACACCATACCCCACTCTCCCCTATTTCAGAAGATTCCGAAGCACTTTCAAGAGATTTACAAAGGGCCCTGAGTTGGTACTAATTAAATAACGTTTTGAAAAAATTATGGGACATTTTAGACAAAAATAAAAGGTCAACAAAAAATGTCAAAATGTTTTGAATTATGTGGAAAAATACGTGAAAGTTTGAGATCAATCGGAGAGGCTGCTCATGGTTAAAACAATTAAAAATCTACAGCGTACCACGTGAAATGCACGTCCGCTGATGTATAATGAGGAGTCTGCAAACTTACACAGGCATTAGACTTGAAAAACTTTGGAAATTCTCAAAAATCACGCAAAAATTGTCCCAAAAATAATAATTATATCGTCTAGTCGTCCAATATTCTCATCTGATGTTTTTTCATATTTCATTTATTTTGTTTCCTGAACTTGTTCCTATGATATTCTCTTGTTCTTTCTAGCTCCTAAGGCAGTTTCTCACTGAACAAGGTTTTGGTGTTGAAACTGTTCCGGATTCGTCACCTTTCTTTTTATAACCTGATTTTCTGTTTGCGCGTATGGCCTTGACCGGCCCCGAAATAGCCAGGTAGTCCTTGAGCCTTAACTCGCCTGCCAATGAGCGCGTGCCACGGCATGAAATGGCGTGAGGAGTTGCGGAGGCGACCTTCGTTCTCTCTGCTCGCTCCGCTCGCTCCTTCGGTCACATTTTTCGGACATTGTCTTTCCAATCTTGACATGCTGCGAAATTTTCTCACTTTCGCTCGTTTTGTCAAATGTCTCTCGTTTTTGCGGCTAAGAAAGCAATTCCTCACCGTACAGGGTAAGATTTCGGTACAGGAATAGTAGACGAGATTAGAGAAGCTTCAGTCATTTGTTTTATCATTTGAAGTTCTTTCTCAGTTCTTCTCTTGTTTTCTCTTGTTCCCCCGATCCCGATCTTCTTTTGTTCCTTCTTCGGGTTTTTGACTGATTCCTCACAGTAAAGAAAAAGGTTTTCGTTGAGGAATAGCTTCTTTAATCTCATTCACTGCTTATACAAAAGAAAGAAGGTTGTGAGAACCAACCTGAAAACCGACAAAAACAAAGAAAGATCGAAATAACAACTTCAGATGAGAAAACAAATTACTACGACAAGAGAAAAAAAAAACAATTTTCCTCAACAAAAACCTTTTCTTCTAACGTGAGGAAACAGTTAAAAAACCGAAGAAAAAACAAAAGAAGATTGGGGTCGGGGGGACAAAATCAGGTGAGAAAACAAATGACTTGAGTTTCTCAAATCTAAACAAGGAAAAACAGGAGAAGATCTAAGGGAGAACTTCAAATAATAAAATAAATGTCTGAAGCTTCTCTAACTTCAACTACTATTTCTGTGACGAAACCTTATCCTGTACGGTGACGAATTACTCTCTTAGCCGCGAGAACGCGAGCCATTTGACAAAACGAGCGAAATTGAAAAAATTTGGCAGCATGTCAAGATCGGAAAGACAATGCCCAAAATATGTAACCAAAGGAGCGAGGGGAGCAAGCATAGAGGACGTAGGTCGCCTCCGCAACTCCTCACGCCACTTCATGCCGTGGCAAGCGCGCATTGGCAAGCGGGTTGATGTTCAAGGACTGCCTGGATATTTCGGGGCTGGTCAAGGCCATACGCGTAATCAGAAAATAAGGGTATAAAAAGAAAGGTGACGAATCCGGAACAGTTTCAATACCAAAACCTTTTTCAGTGAGGAACTGTCTGAGGAGCTAGAAAAAAACAAGAGAATATCATAGGAACAAGTTCAGGAGACAAAATGAATGAAATGTGAAACAACATTAGATGAGAATATTGGACCAATAGAAGGTACTAATATTAATTTTGGGACAATTTTTGTCTGATTTTCGAGTATTTCCGAAGTGTTTGAAGTCTAATGCCACAGTATGTTTGCAGACTCCTCATTATACATCAGCGGACGTGCATATAACGTGGTACGCTGGACATTTTTAATTTTTTCAACAATGAGCAGCAACTCCTATAATTTTTTCGAAACATTCCTTCATTAGGACCCGCAACATATTTTCCCCCCATCTAAATCGGTCCAGCCGTTTCCGAAGGAAAGATGTATTTCGATTCTTCTACTCACCCCCATAACTCCCATAACAATTATTTCTCAGATATGATCTTCCGGGGAATTGAACCTCATATTAGTACCAACACAGGGCGAAAATGTCGCACAGATTAGGCCGGGGGCAGCTTGTACATGTTTAAACTGCTATGGCCTTTTAAGGCATTCCAAAAGATTTCAAAGTTGTTGAAATATCTTAGGGTATTTTCAAAAGATTTCAGTTATTTGAATTCGAATTTGAATGTCGACAAATCCCAAGTGATTTTGTGAGATTTCCAAGGATTTCAATGATTTTGAGGAATTTCGAAAGCTCACTAGGTATTTTGTTACATTTTCCAGGATTTCAGGTAATATCATCAGATTTCATATAATTTCAAGGGATATATAATATTTCTATAGATTTCCAAGAATTTATTCACAAGAATTCATGGATTTCGTATGATTTCGAAAATATTTTCAAATATTTCAAGGTATTATAAAAAATTTCAAAGAATTTGAACAATTTTTGGATATCTTACAAGATTCCAAGCAATTTTCAATTCACTCAAAGAATTTGCAATATTTGAGGTATTTTTAAAAACCAAAGGAATTTCTAAGAGCTTCAATAAATTTCGAGGCATTTCAAAAGATTTTGAAGGATTTGAAATATCTAAGAGTATTTTTGAAAATTTCAAGGGATTTTCAAGAACTTTACAATGTTTCAAGTGATTTCCAGAGTTTCAAAGAATTTGAAATATTTTAGGGAATTTTAAAATATTAAAAAGTAATTTATAACTAAAATTTCCGAGGATTTCTCTGTTTTTGGAGGATTTTAAAAGCTCTCAAGGTTTTTGAATAAATGTCAAGGATTTTAAAAAGTATTAGTAGATTTAATAGAATTTCGCGAGACTTCATTTTGAATTCACCCTGAATTCGAATAAATTCTTTTCAATTCTGCAGAATTTTCGGGATTTATTCTAATTCACGTAAATTCTTCAAAATTCAGTTAATTCTACTTAATTCTATGTATTTTTTTTCTTTTTAATTTTTGCTTAATTCATCTTGAAATTGGCACTTCATCAAACTCTTATAAATTTCCTATAATTTTTCTAAACTCATTTCAAACTTACTGAATTCAATGCATTTTTTCATATTTTTCATGTTTCTTAAATTTCTTAAATTTCATTTATTAAATTGAAGTTTATATACTCATATACATGTTATTTTGAACAAATCACAATTTATTTTAAAAATAACATTCCTTCTAATTTATAAAATGAAAAAATTTATTACGGCAATATAATTTACAAATAAGTTAAGTGTTAAACAAATTTAAGAGCCAATATAATAAATTGAATTATAATTATATTCACAATTTTTCGAGACGATAACGATGGCAGAATTTACCTAAAAATGAGATAAGAGAAATCCATTATGTACTCCTTTAACAGAGAAAAAAATAAAAAGGAGCCTCTTAATGTAGACTACAGACATCATCATGTGGTGCCTTCTAATTATTTTATACAGATATTTTGCAACAATAATTAAATATAAATAACATAGGAAAAATAAGTATATCTTCAACCAATAAGAGGGATTTTCTACTGGTTAGATGCATTTTTAACCAAAAAGATGAATTTTCTACAATGATTATTAATTTTCCACCAAAAAAGACGAATTTTCAATGAAACAGTTACATTTTAAACGAAATACATGAATTTTCAACTAAAATGATAAATCTTAAATAAACTACAATTAATTAAAGAAACAATATTTCAACTTTTAAACAACTAAATAAGTTTTTAATTCAAACGATGAATTTTCTACCATAAAGATAACTTTTCTTTCGACAAAGACAAATTTTCAACAATATTCATGATGTTTCAACAAAATACTTACATTTTTAATCCAAGAGATGAATCTTTATCAAAATAGTTCAATTTTTACCCAAGAAGTGAATTTTCCAACAACAAAATATGAATTCTCTACAAAAAATGTAATAACTGATATTTCAAATTAAAAGAAATTTTCATTTTAAATTTAAAAAAATTAAATTCATTCAAAAAAGACGAATTTTCTCCAAAATAGTCGAATCGTCAACCAAAACAGATTAATTTTCAGCCAAATAGTTGCAATTTTGATTAAAAAAATATTAAGGTTTCACCAGAAAGACGAATTTTCAAACATATTTTCAACGGACTTAAATTATTCTCAAAATTTCTTCAAATTTTCAAGATTTCTTTCGAGATTTTACAAAAACTATTGCAGTTTTTTTGAATTTAAATTGTCAAAATAGAACTTCATTGAAAATGTTTCCAGAAGTCTTAAGAAAAACACCTCCCGAGTTCAGACGGTTTATTGACAGTCAAGTTTGAAGACAGACATTCGACGCTACCCATCGAATGCACACAATCATTCTCGCTGTCAAATCTCCCGCTCGGCATTAGTTAAAACGCCGAAAATATACAACCTGGTCGTATGTTGCAGAGATACATATATACACTAGTAGTCTTGCGCGCACCAAGGCGCGCGCATATTAATTTTATTTATGCAAGAGAATAAATTAAATGCTTATTTTGTCTATGTTATTCATATTTAATTAATGTTACAAAATATTTGTACAAAATAGTTAGAAGGCACCACAGAATGATGTGCGTAACCTCCAATAAGGAACTCCTTTTCATTTGTTTCTCTGTTAAAGCTAAAGGAGTAATAATAAATACTACGCATAATATTAATTTTTATTATTATATAAGTTTAAACATTTTTTTAAAATTAATGATACGTAGAATAATGGCTGTGATTAACAATCTTTCAGTTTTTAAGAAATATGATACCAAATTTTTAAGTTGTCTATTTGCTCGGCAATTATTGCCTTTTATATTTTATAGTGATTCATTCGCCACTAATATTTTAATATGCATTGAGAGATGTAGTGAATTTTTTGCATGAAAATTTAATTTTCTAATTTTTATCATAAATGGTGCGCGTACACTTTGCAAAATTCCCTTAAAATATTCCAATTTTTCCCACAAATTTTTAGAAAGCGTATGAAATGTTTTGAAATCTTGTTCAATTTTCTTCGAAAATTATTTTTCTATTTCAAAGAAAATATAAACTGGTTTTTACCCTGATATCTTAAGAAAATTTTTTCTTCTTGAAACCTCTCGAAATTCTTAAAAATCTTCTAAATTTTTTGTTCGAAGTCTTCAACAGTCTATATTTTGTTTTAAAGTTTTTGGAATATTTTCAAGTTGAAAATTGTTTTTGAATTTTTCAAAACTTCTGATTATCTCTTAAACTTACTCTAATTTTTAATAAAAGTTTGTTTCAAAATCTTCTACATATTTTTAGAAATTTGAGAAAATTATTTTAAATCTTTTGAAATCTTTTTCAATGTTATCTAAAAATTCATTTTTTTGATTAAACAATCATTTCAAAATTTTCCCTGCAATCTTATGAATTTTTTTCATTGTATTCTAACGTTTGAAAATTCTTACATATTTTCAAAATTTTGAATTCAAAATCTTTAGAAATCTGTATTTTTTAAAATCTTTTAAAAACTTGAATTATCTTGGAATCTTTTCAAAACTTCTGAATATCTTTTGAAACCATTCAAATTTCCTCCAGAATTTTGTTGAAATTCTACTACATTCTGCAAAATTGCTTTAAAATCTTTCACAATTTTTTCGACATTTTGGGAAATCTTGTGAAATATTTTCAAATCTTTACCAATTTTCATTGAAACTTATATTTTTCAAAACAAAATATCATTTCAAATTTTCTCAGGAACCTTAAGAATTTTTCCATTCTTTTGAAATCTTTCAAAATTCTTAAAATCTTAGAAAATTTTGTTCGAAATCTTCAAAAATCTACATTTTGTTAACAATATTTTAAAAATAGTTTCAAGTTTAAAATTATTTTTGAATGTTTTCAAATCTTCTAAATATATCTTAAACTTAGTTTAGTGATTTCACTAATTTAATAGGATTTCAGAGGATTTAAAAAATTTCGATTGATTTTAAAATATTTCAAATTGATATATATTGTAGAAAAATATTTGAAAGAATTTCAGTAGATTCTAAGGAATTTGTTATTTATTTTAATAATTTGGAAGAATTTCGAAGGACTGAGAATATTTGAGGGCATTTGAAAGGAATCCAAAGTATTTGAAAGAGATGTCAATAATGTCAATGAATGCCAAAATATTTTGAAGGGTTTGACATGTTTTGGGATATTTTAACAGATTTCAAGGAATTTGCAACTGATTTTAGTAATTTAATTGATTCAAAAGGATTTTTGAAGGAATTTTCAAAGATTAGGAATATTTTTGGGTATTTCAAAAGAATTCAAGGTATTTTCGAGAGATATTAACTCTTTGAAGGAATCTCAAACAAAGGGCTTAGCGGAATAAGCATGTGAAATCGGCCCCCGCGCGTATAAAGCTAAAATTATTGTCATATATTCGTTTCCATGTGGTATGAAACTCCACCAAGTTTCAACTTTAAAATCCCATTTTTGTGAGAGATATGGATGGGGAAAGCAAAATAAAAAAGTGGGTTTTCTCGAAAACGGCCTAAACGATTTTAACGAACAAAATATGTGTTTTGAAGATCACTCTGGAGAATTAAACAAAAAATTTATGAATTTCTGGAACAAAAAAATAAGCATTAGAAAAATGTTTTCAAATTTTGAAATTTCTTTTTTTCTATGTTGTTTCAGAGATACCACTTTTATTTTTTTAAGGAAAATTCCTTGCATTGTGTACTACAACTCAGATTTTTTATGATTTTTTTGGTGTGGTGGAACATGGTTCAAAAAAATAAAAATCATGAGCGCGACATTGCACAATGCAGTCATTTCGCGCCACTTGATCAATAGAACCGTTTACACTGATATTCGTTTTTTACTGACGGCCTCGGATCTGGTAGTTACAAAATCAAATGTTCTACAAAAGGATTTTCAAGGCACCTTAGCACAAAGTTGCATGATGTTTCAAAAATTATGAAAACGTCGATGCAAAGGTATCGACAGAGCGCATAATACATAATTATCAATTCGCCATAATAACGTACGCGTAATTAGAAAACGACGAATTGCGTAAGCATAGATACAGTTGATCTGTCCCAAAATTCAAAGAGTCGTGTATTTCTTTCCTAAAATAATTCTGCATTTTATTTATAGCTAACTAAACCTTATGATATAACGTTCAATTTTTTTACGCTGTGTAATGGAGGCAAACAAAAACGATTACAGCCACCATTATTTCTTTGTGGCGTATGCGTAGAAACAAAAGACGATCGCAGCAATCGTCATTTGTTTGTGGCGTATGCATGAAAACATAAGACGATCGCAGCAACCGTCATTTGTTTGTGAAGTATGCATAAAAACAGAAGACGATCGCACCAATCGTCGTTTGTTTATGGCATATGCATAAAAACAGAAGACGATCGCAGCAATCGTCGTTTGTTTGTGGCGTATGCATAAAAACAGAAGACGATCGCAGCAATCGTCGTTTGTTTGTGCCGTATGCATAAAAACAGAAGACGATCGCAGCAATCGTCATTTGTTTGTGGCTTATGCATAAAAACAGAAGACGTTCGCAGCAATTGCCGTTTGTTTGCGGCGTTTGCATAAAAGTAGAAGACGATCGCAGCAATCGTCGTTTGTTGTTGGCGTATGTATAAAAACAGAAGGCGATCGCAGCAATCGTCGTTTGTTTGTCGCGTATACATAAAAACATAAGACGATCGCAGCAATCGTCGTTTGTTTTGAGCGTATGCATAAAAACAGAGGACGATCGCAGCAATCGTCGTTTATTTTGAGCGTATGCATAAAAACAGAAGACGATCGCAGCAATCGTATAAAAATAGAAGACGATCGCAGCAATCGTCATTTGTTTGTGGCGTATGTATAAAAACAGAATACGAACGCAGCAATCGTCATTTGTTTATGCCGTATGCATGAAAACAGAAGACGATCGCAGCAATCGTTATTTGTTTGTGGCGAATGCATAAAAACAGAAGAAGATCGCAACAATCGCCATTTGTTTGTGGCTTATGCCGAAGACGATTGCTGCGATCGTCTTCTGTTTTTATGCATACGCCACAAACAAATGAGGATTGCTGCGATCGTCTTCTGTTTTATGCATACGCCTCAAAAAAATGATGGTTGCTGTAATCGTTTTTGTTTGCCTCCATTACACAGCGTAAAAAAATTGAATGTTATATCATAAGGTTTAGTTAGCTATAAATGAAATTCAGAATTAATTTAAAAAAGAAATACACGACCCTTTGGATTTTGGGACATCAGAGTTTGTGACAGCTTCAAGCTCGACTGCTACCGGACATTTCTATGTCCTAAAATAGAACGCAATTCGTCGTTTTCTAAGTACGCATACGTAATTATAGCGAATTAATAATGATGTATTATGCGCTGTGTCGATACCTTTGCATCGATGTGTTCATAATTTTTTAAATATTATGCAACTTTGTGCTAAGGTGCCTTGAAAAATTCTTTTGTAGAACATTTGATTTTGTGACTACCAGACCCGTGACCGTCACAAAAAAAGAAAGATCAGTGTAAACGGTGCTATTGATCAAGTGGCTCGAAATGACTGCATAAGGCAATGCCGCGCTCATGATTTTTATTTTTTTGAACCATGTTCCACCACACAATAAAAATCATAAAAAATCTGAGTTGTAGTACACAAAAATAATTTTTTAATTTTCCTCATGCTTATTTTTTGTTCGAGAAATTCATCAATGTTTTGTTTAATTCTCCAGAGTGGTCTTTAAAAAATATATTTTGTTCGTTAAAATCGGTCGAACCGTTTTCGAGAAAAATCACTTTTTTGATTTTGCTTTCCCCCTCCATATCTGCCAAAAAAATGGGATCTTGAAGTGGAAACTTGGTGGAGTTTCATACCAGATGAAAGTGAACTTATGACATTAATTTCAGCTTCATACGCGCGAGGACCGATTTCACATGCTGTCCTTAACATTTTTTAGATTTTTTACTAGATTTTTATTAGATTTTTCACATGCTAAGCCCTTTAGAGGATTTTAAATCTTTTAGAGGTTTCTTGTAAATCCCAAAGATTTTTCATTTTATTTCAGTACTTTAATTGATTTTAGAGTATTTGCAATATTCTGAAGTAATTTTAAAGATTCCAAGGCATTTTCGAAAGCTTTAAAAAGTTTAGAGTGTTTGTTAAAGTTTTGAAATATCTTGAAATATTTTGGGAAATTGCTAATGACTCTAAGGAATTATTTTATTTGAATAATTTGAAAGAGTTTCAGAGGATATAAAATATTTAAGGTTATTTTTATGATTTTTAATTGAATTTAAATAGACTAAAAAAATTTCAAGAATCCAAGGAATTTTAAATTGATTTCAGAGGATTTCAAATATTGTAGGGTATTTTAAAAGATTCGAAAGCATTTTCAAGAGATTCAAAAAGTTTCAGGGAATTATAAAAAAGTTTTGAGGACCTGAAAACTTTTAGATTATTCTAAAAGATTCCTAGGCGTTTTCAATTTATTTGAGTGATTTCATTAATTTCAGAGGATTTGAAAAATTTCAACATTCAAGTTATTTCAAAATAATTCAAATAAACATTTAAGGAATTTGAAAAGCCTCCAAGGCATTTCCAAGAGATTTCAATAATTGTAAGGAATTTCAAAAGATTGTAAAGTATTTGAGATCTTTTAGAGTATTTTAAAATATTTCAAGACCTTTTCGAAAGCTTTAAAAAGTTTCAAATGATTTTTGAAGAATCGAAGGATTTCAATAATTTGAAAGAATTTCAAAGGATTCGAAATATTTTAGGGTGCTTTTAAAAATTGGAAGGGATTTTGAAGAGCCTAAAAAAGTCCAAGGAATTCCAAAATATTTTGAAGGATTTTAAATTTCTTAGGGTATTTTGAAACATTCTAGGAATTTACAAATTGATTTCAGTAATCACTTTTTTCAAATAAATTAGGCTGTGGCCACCCTTAGAATAATAAATTACAAATTCAGGCCTCGGGCTCAACACACTATTGACACTATTTGACTGTTGAATTTCCAAGCCAAAAACATAAACTTCTAACAGAACTGTTGAATGTTCAACTAAATATTTAAATTTCCACTCAAAAAGATGAATTTTTAAACAAGAAAATTAATTTTAGAGCAGGGAAGAAGAATTTTGAATAAAATATGTACATGAAATTTTAGCCAAATAGTTGACTTTTAAACGAGAAAGATTAATTCTTTACAAAAAAATTAATTTTCAACAAAATACATGAATTGTCAATTACGGGTGGTTCGACGATAATGCCACGGTGGACTACATGGGGGGAGGGAGGTGTCAAAAAGTGGCCAAAATTAGACCTCATGGCTTATGGAAGCCCACTAAGTCCGGCGACGTAAACCAAATACTTTGTGCAACGTTTTTGTATCATTACTTATCTAACACATGCGGATTGAAAAAACAAAATTTATACTTTATACTTTCAATCGTTTTATGAAAAACATTTTACATACATTTTTTGTCTATAGAAGAAATCCATCTAAAATTAGATAATTTTTTACACAAGTACAGGGGTGACGGAAAACTGTGCACGCCGATAGCTGGACGGACAACTGTGCACGTCTATCTGTGCACTTCCGAGTCCACAGGAGCCCATCTGTGCACGTCGAGATTTCGATGTGTAAAGTTGTCCAAGTCCAAATCTGTGCACTTTGAAATTTCAACGTGCACAGATGGGCTTCTGTGGACTTGGACGTGCACAGATGTCACATTCCTAACTGTGCACGTGCACAAATGCCACTTTATTAAGTGCGCACGTGCACACATGTCACTTGCGCAACTGTGCATGTGCACATATATTACTTGTCCAACTGTGCACGTGCACAGATATACCTTGTCCAACCGTGCCCGTGCACAGGTGCCCCTTGTCTAACTGAGCCTGTGCACAGATGGAATTTGCTTAACTGTGCACGTGCACAGATGTCACCTGCCCAACTGTGCGCGTCCATGTCCTTACTTAAGGGTTTATACGAGGGTGGTCCTATATATCTACGTATAATAAGTTTTCAGCAGTTAAAAGTATTCAATCCTTGTGGAACGGAGCCTACTAACTTCTCTAAAGTTTGTTTTAAAATATTTTAAAGATTATTTTTATAAAAATATTCATACCAAATTATTGTACTATAAACGAATTTGAGGAATTCAGAAAATTCAAGGAATTCAGAGAATTCAAGGTATTCGGAGAATGCAAGAAATTCAGAGAATTCAGGAAATTCAAGGAATTCCGGGAATTCGATAAATTCGAGGAATTCCGAGAATTCAACGAATTCAAGGATTTCAAGAAATTCAAGGAATTCTAAGAAATCAAGGAATTCCACGAATTGAAGGAATTTAGGGAATTCAGAGATTTCAAGTAATTCAGATGACGCGAAGAATTTAAAGAATTCAAGAAACGCAAAGAAATCAAGGAATTCAGAGAATTCAAGGAAGACAGATAATTCAAGGCATTCAGAAAATTCAAGAAAGTCCACGAATTCAAGGAATTCAGAGAATTCAGCGAATTCAGGAAATTAAAGGAATTCGGGGAATTCAGAGCATTCAAGGAATTCAGGTAATTCAAGGCATTCAGCAAATTGAAGAAATTCCACGAATTCAGGGAATCCGGAGATTTTAACGAATTCCAGGAATTCAGACAATTCAGGTAATTCGAAGAATTCAGAAAAGTTAAGGAATTAAGAGAATTCAAAGAATTCAAGGCAGTCGGCAAATTGAAGGCATGCAGTGAATTCAAGAAATTCAAAGAATTTAAGGGGTTCTGAGAATTCAAGGCATTCAGCAAATTCAAGGAATTCGACGAATTCAGGGAACCCAGAGAATTCAACGAAGTCGAGGAATTCAGAGAATCCAGGTAATTCGAAAAATTCAGAGAATTCAAGGAATCCAGATAATTCAAGGCATTCGGAAAAAAGGAAGGCATGCAGCGAATTCAAGAAATTCCAAGAATTTAAGGGATTCAGAGAACTACAGGCATTCAGCAAATTCAAGGAATTCAACGAATTTGAGGAATTCAGAGAATTCAGGTAATTTGGAAAATTCAGAGAATTCAAGGAATTCAGAGAATTCAGAGAATTTAAGGCATTCGGCCAATCGAAGGCATGCAGTGAATTCAAGAAAATCAAAGAATTTAAGGGATTTAGAGAACTAAAGGCATTCAGAAAATTCAAGGAATTCAACGAATTCGAGGAATTTAGAGAATGCAGATAATTCGAAATATTCAGAGAATTCAAGGAATTCAGAGAATTCAAGGAATCAGAGAATTCAAGGAATTCAGAGAATTTAAGGAATTCAGATAATTCAAGGAATTCAGAGAATTCAAGGAATTCAGAGAATTCAGAAAATTCAGAAAATTCAAGGCATTCGGCAAATTGTAGGCATGCAGCGAATTCGAAGAATTCAAAGAACTCCAGGGATTCAGAGAATTATACGAATTCAGGGAATTTACAGAATGCAAGGAATTCAGAGAATTCAAGGGATTTAGAGAATGCAAGGAATTCAGAGAATTCAAGGAATTCAGCAAATTGAAGGCATGCAGCCAATTCAAGGAATTCAGAGAATTCATGGAATTTAGACAATTAAAGGAATTTAGAGAGTTCAAGGAATTTAGAGAATTCAAGAAATTAAGAGAATTCAAGGATTTCAGAGAATTCAAGGGATTCAGAGAATTCAACGAATTTAGTGAATTCAAAGAATTTAGAAAATTTGAGGAATTCAGAGAATGCCGGGCATTCCAGGAATTCTATGAATACAAAGAATTCAAAATCCTGAGAATTCACAGAATGATTTTAGTTCTTGAAATTCTCATAATAACTTGAATTTGATGAATTCCCAGAATTCTCTGAATTCCTTGAATTTGCTAAATTTCTTCAATTCACTGAATGCCTTGAATTTGCTGAATGCCTTGCACTTTCTGAATGCCTCGAATTCTCTGAATTCCTTGAATTCTCTAAATTCCTAGAATCCTCTAAATTTCTTGAATTCTCTGAATTCCTTGAATTCTCTGTACTCCTCTAATTCTATGAATTTTTCGAATTCTACGAATTCCTTTATTTCTATGAATTTTTCGAATTACGTGGATTCCTCGATTTCTACGAATTCATGGAAATCAATGAATTCCTTGAATTCCATGAATTCGTCGAATGTGAGTGTGTGTGAAGTGACATTGGGTAGGGTCGGCCTAGTTTTTCGCGTTTTCGTGTGGGCCTCAGGCTCACAGGATTTTCAAAATGTTGTACATGTCGAAACTCTTTCTTCAATTTATTCTTCAGAATTGGAATTTTTCTGGCTATAGCCTGAGAAAGTTTATTATCTAACAATCAAACTTTAGGCTGCAAAATATTATTTAACTAGGAAATATCGATTTCAACAAATTATAATAGATTTCTGAAACTTACCTTTGGAGTGATGCGTACAGTTTTGATATTTGGAATCAATTATGAATTTTGGTTCGAAAAAGCATTACAAACTAGGCTAATTTATGTGAAATGATGAATAGAGAGAATTAGTAAGGTTTTAATTGTTTGAATGCAAGTTAAACTCTGGAGTCCATCGAACTTTAAATATTATTGACCTATTTTTGACCCATGCTTGAGCAAGGGAACTTTTTTTCACGCGGAACATACTATCTGATTTTTGCACTCATGTAGTTTTTTTCGAACCCTTATAAAAATTACATATAGGGGTTGAATTCAAAAAGTATTCAGCAAATAATTTCCAAGAAAATCATGCCAGATGCAGTAAGATAATCTAATATTAACGATTTTATCACAGATTTCCAAGAAGGCCTTTTTTCAGAGGAAATACACATCTTTATACATCATCACATTAACAACTGTGAAACTTTGATCAAGGTTATTGAAACAAAATTTTTCAAGTTTACTTTTTGTTATATCATAAGAAAATACATAATATATATAAACGCGTTTGTGAAATCAAAGACAGATAAGTAAGTTCAAAAAAATAAATATCTAGCAAGTAGGCACGGTAGTTGTTCGTCGTTAGGACATCCTAAAGACATCAGACGACTCCATACCCACTGGGAGACTAAAAGAAGCTTTATAAGATGAAAGTATTGAAAACTAAATTCAAAATAGCACATTGTGTATCGAGGGCGTAAAGAAGGCTATTTTGACGATTCAGAATAGCCGTACGCTCTTGATACACACTATACTGTATGTGTATGTGTATCGGGCGTAAAATTTTATATAGAGGGCGTAAAGTTTCATGTCGGCCCGGCGGCGGAATGCACATGTGCGAACGTCACTGGGCTGGAAGCGGCCACATTACGCCCGCCTTACGATCATACAATGGCGCGTTTGCAAGGGGGGTCGGACAAAAAGAGATTTTCATATATCTATAATAATTTGGAATTAATAATTTTATAAAACTAATATTTAAAATATTTTTAAACTAACTTTAAAAATGTTATAACGCTCTATTTCACCAGGTTTGAATACTTGCAATTGTTTCAAATTTATCATACGCAGATATGAAGGGCAACCCTCGTATGAACCTTTCCGTTCGGACATAAACGTGTACAGTTGGGCAGGTGACATATGTGCACGTGCACAGTTAGGCAAGTTCCATATGTGCACGCGTACAGTTGGGCAAGTTCCATCTGTGCACGTGCACATTTGAGTAAAGGACATCTGTGCACCTGCACCGTTGTACAGTGTTGTACAGAGCCCATCTGTGCACGTCGAAATTTCGACGTGCGCAGTTGTCCAAGTACCATCTGTGCACGTTTAAATTTACACGTGCACAGATGGCACGTGCACAGTTGTCCGCCTGACCGACGACGTGCACAGTTGTCCGTCTGGCCATCGACGTGCACAGTTGGCCATGTGCAAAGTTGCTACGTGCAAAGTTGACCCCATCCCCAAGTACAGTCGCAGAATATATCAGAGAATTTTTTTTTTCTAGTAAATAATGCGAAACGTTAAAAAAGATTATTCTAAAAAAAAGGTGAAAAACAGATTTTCGCAGAAGGGAAAAAATTATATTTAAAAAAATTTTTTTGTTTAATTTAGCTTTCGATAAGAAAGAAACCCTAACGTTCATAAAGGCCTGGAAAGTTCTATATACAGGATAATTTTCTTCTTATAATAAAAGAATTTTATTATTTTTACGTAAACAATAACAGGTGCGATAAAAATGTTCACATAAAAATGGTCACACAAAAACGCTCATGTATAAATAAAGTTATACTAAAATACATTTTACTTTTTCGTGAGCACGCGCATCATTTATGATAAAAATAAGAAAATTAATTTGTCATGAAGAAAATGCACCACAGCTCTCAATGCATATCAAAATATTATTGAGGAATGGATTACTGTAAAATATAGAAGGCAAGAATTGCCGAGCAAATAGACAACTTAAAAATTTGTTATTATATTTCTTAAAAACTGAAAGATTGGTAATTACTGCAATTATTCTACGTATCAGTTATTTAAAAAAATGGTTTGCAACTTATATAATCATAAAAATTAATATTATTCGTAGTATTTATCATTACTTCTTGAGATTTAACAGAGAAACACGTGAAACGGAGTTCCACAGACAAAATAAGTACTTAATTTATTCTTTTACATAAAAAAACTAATATGCGCGCGCCTTGGCACGCGCAAGACTATTAGTATATATATTTATCTATGCAACATACGACCAGGTTGTGTATTTGCTGCTTTTTAACTAATGCCGAACGGGAGGTTTCACACCGAGAATGATTGTGTGCATTCGATGGGTAGCGTCGAATGTCTGTCTGACTTCAAACTTGACTCTCAAAAAACGGGCTGAACTCGGAAGGTGCTTTTTTGTATTTTTCCTCTTCCCTGGTCAAACCTCCAGGCAAATGCGTGTACCTCAAAAAGCTTCAATAAGGACCAGACTATACTATATTATACTATACTAAGGACTGTCTAGAGTCTGCAGTGGATTATGAATAGTAAATTTCTTTTCTTCACCACTGTACCATGTGGTGCTCAAACGAAGGCTACGTTATCAATCATGGAGTTCAAGTACAAGGCGCGTTTTCTTTTCGAGCTCTCTAAATCTTGATCAGTGAAATTTCACACATTTCATTAGTAAATAAGTCTACAATCACTGTTTAATCAGTCAAATGTCTAACTAATATTTCAATCAGTAAAATTTTGACTAACAAACATGCACTTCTTTTAATAAAGCGAAAGGTTTATCAAGTGAAATATGCGTTACAGATTTTTGTTTATTAAAGACCACTTTCTCCTCTAATGTTTATAAGCAAATACTAATAGCACGATGTATCACTCAGCATGCAGGTCAAATGCTAAATTGAGGAACCTCTCCTACCTCTACTATTGACGTTCGACTGTTGCTGTGCAAGAATAAAATTGTTTATTGTTCAAAAAGCTTCTTACTATATAATCACTTTTAGAATAATTTTAAACTAGTTCAGTGGAAAAAAAAATATTATTCAGGAAAGTCTATAAATTCAACATTTGTTTTGAAAATTATTTACGACAATAGTTGTTGTTAATTCAAAACATCTGTCTTCATCAATTTCGATCAAAAGAGAGTTTGTTTGAGTAAAAAAAAAAAAAAATTTTCTCACGCTTCCTAATAATTTCATTTAGAGTGATTGAAAAGAATAACTTAAAATATATTCAGAAATACTTGCTGCAGATGACTATGAACAGTAAATTTTTTAATTGTACTACTATGCGTAATTCGAAGGATACATTAAAATTGCAAATATAACACTTTTGAGGGTTGGTTAGGGATGTACAAAAGTTACCTCGAGTTCAAAAATGAGCATTGTCAAAAATGATTTATAAAATCAAGACAAATATTTCCATTTTTAATTGTAATGAATTCACGAAAAGAACTGAAGGTCAACTTTATGAAAAAATTCAAATGAACATTATTTATTCAATGATAGTTTTTCAGATATTATAGATTTTGCTTCCTCATTAGGTGCAAGTTGTAATTCGTATTTAATCTTGATGTTGTGGGGCTAATTTTTTCTGCTCAGGTTCTTTACATTTGGATATAATAAGAATTGCAACTTTTACTGAAAGAGAAAACAAAAACATAAAATTTGTCAATAACTATTGTTGAATAAACAATTTTATAATGAATTAGTTTTTATAAACTTCACCTACACTTTTATTCCTACATTAGTTACAATTAACAATGCTAATATTTTTATTGATTTTATCAAACATTTTTAACAATGCCCACTTTTTCAATTTACGTAAGATAACTAGTATAAATTATATTAATGATTAGTCTCAGTATTTTTATGTAAGAGACTAAAATTAATTTTTGAGATATGTAATACCATGTAATTGTGACATAAGAAAAAACTGAAATTATAATTAAATTACATGAAACATCGATTATAATTCATAAAAGATTTCAGTCAAACTCTTTGGAATAAAATGAATAATGTTTCAATTATAATTATCTAGCATATTTTGAAATTTGCGAATGAAAACTGCACACTACATTAAACGAATAATTCTTAATAACAGTTTTTTGTATTACTTGTCGATAATTTAATTTAGCTCTAATATGACAGAAATTGTAATTATTATTTGTGAGAAAATATGTATCAATTATAAGTTTAAAATTCAAACAAAATACATCTAAAGTGTGTTTTCTGATCCAACGTTATGTCTGCTAAAACCTTATTTATTGAAGAATAAACTCTAACTTTTGCACAGACAAATTATTCATTTACAATCTTAGCCTTAGAACATGTTTTTTTTAAACCAATTGCCTGAAATTGACCCCAATGATTTTTATTCATATAATAATATACACCGGATTTCATCTATCATAAAAAGTAATAATTCTACAGTATTGATAAACTTAATAAATTGATGCACGGTGACAAAAAAATATTGAATAACAAAATAGTCAAAACCAGTAATCTACATAATTCATATAAGCCAATAACCAAGAACCTTTATATAAGTAGCTAATTCACTTTGAAGCACATTTTAACTACTCTTGGAAATGTATTTGACTGTTTCAAACAATGCGGGCCCGACACGTAAATCAGTCACAACTGACTTATAATTTGACTGTAAATCAGTCATGTGAAGCAACTTATTGTTTGAGCCAGCAATATTAATTGTTTCATCAGACAGAGCGATTATTTTTCTAGTTGAAATTGCTGAATAATCATTCAAACCTAAAATTTGTTCTGACTTGTATTTGGAGTGTACATCACTAATTATGATGAGAAAGGAATGAAAAAAGTACAACATAAATTTTTCATGACTTGTGTTGCGTTATATAATAGCCATAGTTGTTTGAAAATAAAATATTAGCCAAAATACAATATTTTTAGGAAAAATTGTTATTTTATCGGAAGTATTAGTTTCGATTGCCAGATCCAGGAGGCGAAGAGAGGCCACTAGTATGGGGCATCATTTCTGAAGTGTACCCACCTCCAAAATGAAAGTTGTCCGATCGGGTTTAAAGTTGGCCTAATTGTAGTTCTATTAGATAGTACTTATCACACCAAAAATTAATTCATTTTGATAATTATTTATCAAAATAGAGGGGGTATAGTTTTTGGGTTTTTGAAGCAAAGCCTTACTTTCAAACATTTGTAACTTTTTTCCTATTGCCTTAAACAATATTTTACTGAAAATGTTTTTGATAGATTTTTTCACAAACTTACTGTGCGTCATAACGATTTTCGAAAAAAGTCAAAATTTGACCCTAATTTTTGAAAATAAAAAATAAATTGGACTTTTTTCAAATTTCGACACTTTTTTTTTCAAAATAGTTTTAGAAGAAAGCTGAGATTTTTTCCTATAAGGCGCCCAATTTTCAGAGTGAAAAATTAATATGTACTTGAGTAATACAATGATACGTAAACAAGATGCCACGATAGTGCGGGTGGCGCGCGATATCCCCTAGTGTGTTCACGCCGAGGATCTTTGTGCAACGTTTTAGTGCCAGTTTTTTAAGTAAAGTAATATTATATGGTAATATTATGTGTCTTTCTGTTCAATTTTTTGG
>JAABKJ010003488.1:0-25914 GCA_011634705.1 Andricus grossulariae | reverse complement strand
ACTTTTGCAGACATTTTTTAAAATTTTAGGTAAAATTTGAATCATTTTAAAGGATATTTAGAAGTTACAAAAAAAAATAAAAACTAAAATCAAATCGTAGGTTTTTGAATATTTCGAAATATAATTTTGAAATTTTGTAAAGATTTTGAAAGGTTCCAAGATAATAAAAAAAAATTGTTACAAATTTTCTTTAAATTCTTGGGAATATCTAAGCGATTATTATTTGTAAATACTAATTTTATTAAAATATTTCAAAAAGTTTATAAAACATTAAGAGAGATTTCGAAAATTGTCAACAATAAATCTGGAAGATTTTAAAACAATTTTAGCTGGAATTCCAGGCAGTTAAAGAGATATTTAGGAATTTTTGGAATTTTGAAGAGATTAAAAATATTTTAAAACCTTAAAAAATTTCCGAACATTTATGAAATATTCTTAAATTTTGTCCGAATCTCAAAAAGTCCTAAATATCTTGTGGGCAACTCAAATATCAACTATAACAGCTTTTTGTTAAGAATTCATCTTTTTTGCTTGCAAATAAAACTACATGATATTTGTTCGAAACCCAAAAATTCAATTTAAAAAAAAAAACAATTTTCTACAGAGCAGTTACATTTTTTGTTAAAACAATTAATTTTTAATTTAAAAAGATGAATTCACAACAAAAAATGTAATAGTTTCAGTTAGTCTTCAACTAAAACAGATTAATTTTCAACCAAACAGTTTTTCACCGAAACACATTTTAACAAGATTTTCGACCAAAAGGATTCAATTTCTACAAAAAGGCAAATTTTTAACAAAAGACTTAAATTTTCTACTAAAAATGATTAATTTTCAACCAAAAATAAAATAGTTGAATTTTTATTTAAAAAATTTTATTTTCAACCAAAGGCAAAACTAAATTGATGAATTCTCAACTAAAAAAATGTATTTTCAACAAAGTAGTTTATCTAAGTAAATAATGTTCAATAATGTTCATTAAGTTTAAATTTTGATCAAATATTTAAATTTTCTACCAGATTGTTGCATTATCGAGCCGAAAATAAGAATTTTCTACAAAAAATATGAATTTTTAACAAAAAAGCTAATTTTTAACCAATTTCAATTTTCAAACCAAAAAGACGAATTTTCAATAAAATAGTTGAATTTTTAACCAAAAAGGATATTACTCGACACATGAAATATTTTACATACGATTCAAATTAATTTTTCTTTACATAGTGAAAAGCAAAAATTACAAAGATAGAACAATTTCCTTTTAATTTTTTTAATTAAAAAATTCATATTCAAAGAAGATTTTCCACGAGGTAAATAAAATTTTTATTTTTGTCAAGATCGTTCGAACGAAAATAAAAATTGCAGACTGATATTTCGATCAAGTAAATTATGGTCGCAATAATTAAGAAATCAGGGTAATTGACTAATTGGCCTCGGCCTGCGGCGTCGAGAGCAATTAAGTAATTACTTTGATAAATCACCGCAATTCTTGTGCTCAATTATAGAAGATTTGCATTTTTATGCATATCTGGCAGACTCTCTAGGCTGGGAATTGAAAACATCTTTTTTGCGATCAAAAAAAAATTACAATAATAAATGTCTTTTTTAATAAATAAGTCCCATTTATGCAATTTTCTTGATATCGTCTTGCAAAAATTAGGCCTTCTGAGGTAATATTTTGTAATTTTTCTTAATTAATTTTTTTTTACACCTGAAAATTTATTGATCGATTATTGTAATTAACTTACTCGTTTGAGCTTGAGTTTTTCTAACTTTCAAGAAAACTTTCAATTTCGAAAGCTTTAGAATTTAATCACATTGAAGTTATTTCAAAAATTTGCAATCTTTGCACAATTTCATTTTGTAGTTCAAAAGAAAAAAAGTTTATAATTTTTTATCGAACCTGATGATAATTTAAATACTATCTAAAAAAGTTGAAAACCTGATTGGTTTGGTATGTTACTTGAAGCTATTTTATATAAATTTGAAATTTTGAAAATTTCTAGAACTAATCCCTTTTAATAAGAAAAATAGTACAAAAATCGAATGCAAATTAATAAGCATTCGTCCTTCTTAATACTATTGCTCCGTTAAATAAAAACTCTTAAATTATCTAATAACTTATTTGAATTTTAAATATGTTTCATCTTAATGCTTTCCGCTGCAAATTATTATTTTTAAAGAAGAATTTCTGTGTAATAACATAAAGTCTAACAAATTTTTAGGTCGTGTTATCGCTTTTCATCGGAAATTGGTATTTCTAAGCAAAAATCATTAAACAAAAATCATGAACAAGATTCCCTATTTTAAATAATTTTAGGTATTTTTGATAAAAAGTTATTAGATTTCAAAGATCCAACATTTTTGAACAACTTTCGTTTTTCGGGTATGTTCGCGTTTTTTCGGAAATTGTTATTTTTCAACAAAAATCATTTGATTTTAAAGATTCACCATTTTTGTAACAATTTTAGGTTATGTTAACGTTTTACACCTGAAATTAATATTTTTAAACAAAAATTATTATACCTGAATCCAACGATTTTTGTTTAGAATAATAAAAATCATAATCTTGAACAAATTCGAATTGAGATAGTTGTTTATCAGAAAACTTTAATTTTTCATTAAAAAGTCATTAGGTTTTAAAGAATATTTACAAGTTTTAAACCATTTTAGGTTATACCATTGTCGTTTTGTATCGAAAACTGGTATTTTTAAACAAAAATAATTATAATTTTACCAAGATTTTCAATTTGTTGTCAATTTTGGATTATTATAGTGTCTTTCGATGGAAATTAGTTTTTTTTTTATTAAAAAAATTATCTTTCAAAGAATATTCAACATTTTTTAAAACATATTTAGGTTATGTTATCGTTTTACACCGTACATTTTGCATGTTTAGTAAAAAGTAACTATATTTCAAAGAAGGTTTAAGATTTGTATACAATTGTAGATTTTTAAATCACTTTTCACAGAAAATCGGTATAAATTTCATAGAAGATTTTCAATTTTTGAAGAATTGTTTCACCGAAAATCGGCTATTTAAAAAAAGACGAATTATCAACAAAACAGTTGAATTTTTAGCAACAACAAAAATGAATTTTTAACAAAATGCTTGAATTTTCAACAAAATAGTTGAATTTTCAACAGAATATTGACATTTTCTACTACAAAAATCAATTTTCAACTAAGTATTCGAATTTTAAAACAAAAAAATATTAAACCTCAACCAAAAATAGATATCAACGAAAAATTAGATAGTTGATGTTTCAAACAAAAGAAGTAAAATAAAAAATTTCAAGAAGACAGTAAATTTTCAACCAAAGAGTTGAATTTACAACAAAATAAAAATTCCAACAAAATAATTGAATTTTCACCCGAAAGGATAAATTTTCAATAAAATACATAAATTTTCAGATAAATAGTTGAATTTTCAACTAAAGAAGATGAATTTCCAACTAAAAAAAGATAAATTTTCAGTAAAAATAATTTTATCGAAATAGTTTAATTTTCAGCCAAAGATGAATTTCTAACCAAAATAGTAAATCTGCAACCAAGAAAATGACTTTTTAACCCATTTTTAACCAAAAAAGACTAATTTATGACCCAGGAGACGAATTTTCAACAAAATAATTTAATTTTCAACTAAAGAGTTGAATTTTCAATTCAAAAGATGAATCTTCAACAAACAACAAAAAAAAAGAATTTTGAACAAAGTAGTTCAACTTTTAACCCAGAAGTTAGACTTTCTAATCAAACAGACGAATTTTCAACAAATAAAGATTTTTCAGCCTAGAATGGGAACATTTTTATCCAAATTGTTGAATTTTCAAGCCAAAGGACGAGCTTTTTAAAACAGTTGCATTTTGAATCCTAAAATATGAATTTTCAAACAAAAAAGTTAATTTTCAACCAAACAGTTGCTAAGAATGGGATAGTTACATTTCAGGTAAAAAAATTAATTTTTTAACAAAAAAATGAGTTTCCAACCAAGTAGTTAAACTTTCAAACAACGAAATAATTAATGAGAAAAATAATTCATGTTCAACTAAAATAGTTAAAATTTCAATTAAAAAATTAGTTTTCGATAAAAAACCGAATTTTCAACAAAGAAAATATTTTTTGATAAAGTTGCTCAACCTTTATCCAAATAATTTAATTTTCAACCGAAAAGACAAATTTTCAACAAAATACATCAAGTTTCAAATAAATAGTTGAATTTTCAAATAAAAAAGATAAATTGTCAACTAAAAAAAAAAAAACAATTTTCAGTAAAAATAATTTTAACGGCATAGTTTAATTTTTAACCAGAGATGAATTTCTAACTAATATATTAAATCTGCAACCAAGAAAATGACTTTTCATTCAATTTTTGACCAAAAAAGACCAATTTTCAACCCATAAGACGAATTTTAAACAAATTGATTTAATTTTCAAGTAAAGAGTTGAATTTTCAATTCAAAAGATGAATCCTCAACAAACAAACAACTTTTTTGAACAAAGTTGTTCAACTTTTAACCCAGAAGTTAAATTTTCTAATAAAAACGACGAATTTTCAACAAATAAAGATTTGTAAGTCAAGAAAGGGAAAAATGTTATCCAAATTGTGGAATTTTCAAGCCAAAGGACAGTTTTTTGTAAAAAAGTTGCATTTTGATTCCGAAAATATGAATTTTCAACATAAAAGTTAATTTTCAACCAAACAGTTGCAGTTTTAACCAAAAAAGTGAACATTTCAACCAAAAAGATTAGTTTTCTACTAATAAAAACGTATTGTTAAGCAAAAAATATTAATTCTAAGAAAAAAATGAAAAAGTTACATTTTCAGGTAAAAAATGCATTTTTCAATTTAAAAAAAATGAATTTTAAACAAAAATTTCAAATTTTCAACCCAAAAGATGAATTTTTAAACAAAAAAATAATTTTTTAACAAAATAGTTCAACTTTTACCCAAGGAGTTGAATTATCAATTAAAAAAAAATCTTCGGCTAAGAATGGGATAGTTACATTTTCAGCTAAAAAAAGTTTTTCAATAAAAAAATTAGTTTTCAACAAAGTAGTTAAACTTGCAAAAAACGAAATGAATTATGAAAAAAATAATTCATGTTCAACTGGAATAGTTAAATTCTCAATTAAAAAATTAGTTTTCAAATAAAAAAAAAATGAATTTCCAATAAAAAAAAAAGATTTTTTAACAAAGTTGCTCAACCTTCATCCAAATAATTTAATTTTCTACGAAAAAATATGAATTCCCAACAAATTAAAAGGAATAATCTTCAGGAGGAACAAATTTAAAAAAAAATGAAATAAAAATACAAGGCAAATAAATTACTAACAAAAATATTATATTAAGGTGGCCCGAAAATTCATTTTCAAAATTCTCTAACTTTATTCTCCCTAACTTTTCCTTTTCCCTGGCCATCAATATTTAAATACCAGAATCTTAATCTTGTAACATTTTCAATAATAGAATCTTTTATACACGGAATAAAACAATTTCAAATTAAAATTAAAAAATTTCAACTTCATTATTCTGGAAAGTTATTTAAAGTGCCTCTTATAGAAATTACCTGACTTTTGTAAGATTTTTTTCAAACTCCCTGATTTTCCCTGGCAAATAAACTTCACTGACTTTTTCCTGACTCTTCCCTGATTTCCAGGTTCTCCCTGACTTATGGCCATATTTGACCAATATTGTGGAATAACTCAGTCACATTTAACCAAGTCTAATCAATAGAAGCTCTTTACATGCGGAATTGAATTTACTTTCAATATACACCAAACTCCGGGTTTAGTAACAGTGTAGGGGTTTGCCTGCAAATAGCATTGTTACTAAATCGGGGGTCAGGACCGCCTGAACCGTTTCCAATTAAAGTGCATAATATTGCGCAATATACTCGCCTGAGTACTCGCGCACTGCGGCCCTTCCGAGGTGAGAATCATCAGCCCTGCGCGCTGAGAAACTGTGTGGCCCAGCAATTCTAGGAATTACTAAACCGGAGGTTATTAAAACGCGGCTCTGATGTATTGATAGAAGAAAATTATTAGATTTGATAATTTTAATTGAAATTGTTCTTAAAGTTGACAAAAAACGGGGATAAATAAGCAATTTTAAAATATTTTCGACTGTAGCTTCGTGATTTTCAGCGTAATAAAATGAACGATATATTAGTGAAAAGGTAGTCTTTTTTCGTTCAGCAGAGACTTTTCCAGTTCAAAGATTTCCAGGACACTAGACACCCTAGATGATGCCAGTTAATTTAAAATTAGCATTAGGTTAAAAATATAAAAATATGCTTTTTCTCGTGGTATAAACATTGCAACGTAAGCATATACTAACTAAAGATGATTAAAATGATTACATCGATAATAATAAACATAGAGTAAGGAGGGACAGCGCCGACCAGTAACACTCAATGATTTTTTTAAAGTTAATAAGATGTAGACTTGATCAATTTTTTTTTTCATTTCGAGTCCTACATTATTGTATATCATATTTCTATAAGTATTAGTTACATGAATAAAACAATAATTTAATAATTCAATTATTTCTAGAATAAGAATAAGTTATTTTTAATAAAAATAGTGATAGCTGTGAAATAACCTCTTATACGTTGATATTCCACTAGAGACGGACTACAGGCAAAGGTTTCTACCGTACCGACCGGATCGATAATAATCTTATTCAATAGTTTACTGTATGTAGCCCAGAAGATAAGTGGCTGTTCTACATTACCGATCACTTATCATAACCTAAGCACTTTTAAACTATTATTTTCGTCGGCCTTGCCCCCCTGGTGAGGCCTCAATTACTTACGATATTTAATATACTTTGGACTTGAATTACGTTAAGTTATTATAATGACATAATGTGATATTGTTTTATCTGTCATAATAAGTAATTTTCATATTATTATATTTCATTGCCATTAATGTTGAAAACTTTATATTTCTGCCAGCGAATCTTCCATTCTTTCGTTGTGAAAACAGTTTTCTGCATAATTTTTCTTCTACAACGTCAATTTTCAAGCTTTTAGTAAGTAACACTATCTCTTTGATAAAATAGATTTATTTAATGCAAAGTAGCATTAAAATCGTTAAATAATAGCGATGTTATAAGCAAAGTCACCTTTACCCCACCGGTCGGCGCTGCCCCTCCTTACCCTACTTCCTTATTCTGAAAATCTTGATGAAGATTGTTTTAAATAAAGAATGTCACCGATTCCGTTAAAAAGTTTACATATTCGAACACGCAAGTGATAAGGCTTTGATTGCAAATGTTGCAGTATTGTTCGAATGATCACGCGATTGTCGGCAAATTAATAAGATCATCGGCAATAAGGCATTTGTTCAAGAATAACCATGCAGCCAGAAACAAATACGAAAACGATAAAATAGTGAATGTACGTGACGTTGCGTTGGTTGGTTTCTCTTGGCCCAGTTTACACGGCACAATCGCAATTTCGCCCTTGCTAAGATATCTCGCGCAAATACACAAATGTACCATTATCGTCGCCTCTATTCCGGATCGCATTTTGAGGCAAGGCCTTCGGCAGGCCGGAGATTCTCGCCGAACGTAAACGTATTTGCGGTTGCTCCAGAAACCTACTTAACTCAATGGCAATGGTAGCAGCTTCGTGTTTCTGGGCTATCATGTCCCACTATTACGTCAGGCTGAAGGAGCCCATAGCCGTGCGGTCGCGGTAAGAGCAACGGGAATAAGTTCATTGCTAATTGATCAATGAAATAATCCAATACTCTTAAATAATAGATTTAATGCTTTCACAATGATTCGTTATGATAAATTTAAAACTTTTCCCGGTTTCAATCGTGTGCAAAGCTACGAATCTTGCCGACGTTTCGTAATTCTCTACGATGCCTATGATTGGTCAGAGCGCCCCATCGTGGGGACTGCTTGAACTTGATTGGCCAATCAAGTCTTTTTAAAGAACCCGGGAGGACTTGATTGGCCAATCAAGTTCGAGCAGTCCCCACCATGGGGCGCTCTGGCCAATCATAGGCATTGTAGAGAATCTATATAACAACAACATAACCTGAAACTTCAGTTTCTGGTCAGCCCTGAAGAAGTGAACAGCAATGTCCACGAAACGTCGGCAAGATTCGTAGTTTTGCACACGATTGAAACCCGGAAAAGCTTTAAATTTATCATAATTCAATACTCATCGATTTAACTCTCATCTCAATGCCCCATTCCAAAAATAGTTTCTTTCCCTAGGGCTCGTCCATAAATGACATTACCAATTTTGGGATACTTATACCCCCTACCCCACCCCACCGCCCTTGCTGGCAACCGTAGTTTTGTCTTCTAACACCAAAAGTCACGAAGCCGTTTGCCGTTTCTAATGAGTTGCTCTATAGCGAGCAGAATTTTCGACCACAAAGATGACTTTAAAAAGTAGTTGAATTTTCAACAAAATAATTACATTTTTGACAACAAATTTTGAATTTTTTACCAAGTATAGTTCAATTTTCAAGAAAAAAAGAAGGTGAATATTCTCAACGAAATATTTCGTATTTCAATGGAACAAGATTTAAATTTTTAATCAAAAAGAAAGATGAGTTTTCAAACATGATTACTTTTCTAACATAAAGGATGAATTCTCAATTTTCGATCAAAACAGATGACTCAAAAAAATAGTTGAATTTTAAACCTAAAAAGATTAATTTTCAACATGAATGTTATTTTGAACCAAGAGAGATGAACTTTCAACCGAATAGTTGAATGTTTAACTAAAAAAGATAAGTTTTTAGTCAAAAATGGAATAGTTACATTATTAGGTTAAAAATTAATGTTTAAGAAACAAAAAAAAAAACAAATTTTCTGCCAGTTAAAATGAACAAAAGAAAACGAATTTTTAACAGAATAGTTGAATCCACAGCCAAAAATATGAATTTTCAAAAAAGATCATCAATTTTCTACCCATAAAAGCGAATTTTCAATAGAATAGATGAATTTTCCATTAGAGAGTTGAATTTTCCACCCGACGCTGTGAATTTTCAACAAAACAGTTAAACTTTCGATGAAAAAAGATGAATCAACAAAATAGTTGAATTTTAAACCTACAAAAGTTAATTTTCAACAAGAATGTAATTTTTAACCAAGAGAGATAAACTTTCAACCAGATAGTTGAATTTTCAACTGAAAAATATAAGTTTTCAACCAAAAATGAAATAGTTGAATTTTCAATCAAACAAATTAGTTTACCAAAAAAAAGCGAATTTTGGATTTGACAGATGAATTTTCCATAAGACAGTTGAATTTTCCAACCGACACTATGAATTTACAAAAAAAAACAGTTAAATTTTCGATGAAAAAAGATGACTCAACAAACTAGTTGAATTTTAAACCTACAAAGGTTATTCAAGAGAGATGAATTTTCGATGAAATAATTGAATTTTCAACTAAAAAATTTAGATTTTTTAACCAAAAATGGAACAGTTACATTTTCAGTTTAGAAATTAATTTACCAAAAATAAAGCGAATTTTTATTTGAAGGATGAATTTCCCACCCGACACTATGAATTTTCAACAAAACCGTTCAATTTTAGATAAAAAAAGGGGACTCAATAAAATAGTTGAATTTTAAACTAAAAAAGATAAGTTTTCAGTGAAAAATGGAATAGTTACATTTTTAGATCGAAAAATTAATTGTTAACGAAAAAAGGCGAGTTTTGATTTGACAGATGAATTTTCCACACAAGAGTTGAATTTTCCACCAGACACCAAAAATATTAATTTTCTACAAAGCAGTTGAATTTTCAGCCCGAAAAGATGAATTCCCAACAAAACCTGTAATATCTAATATTTCAACAACCAAATATTTTAATTTAAATCAAAAACAGTTGAATCCACTCAAAAAATACGAATTTTCAACAAAATAGTTAAATTTTGAAGCAAAGAGACGAATTTGCAACAAAAAAGATGAATTTTTCACTAAGAAGATTAAATTTCTACCAAAAAACAAAAACTTTAAACAGAATACATGAATTTTCTATCAAAAAAGAAAATTTTGTATTCAAATAGTTGAATTTTTAGCTAAAAAAGATAAACTTTGAACTAGAAATGTAATACTTAAATTTTCAGATAAAAAAAAGTTAATTTTCAACCAAAAAAGAAAAGATTCTTTAACGAAATAGTTAAGTTTTCAATGAAAGAGATGTATCCTCAACCAAAAGGATAAATTTTGAACAAAGTAGTTCAACCAAGTTGTTGAATTTTCGACCAAAAAAGATGACTTTTTAAAAAAATAGTTTCATTTTCAACAAAATAATTAAATTTGCATCCAAATAGTCGAATTGTCAACTAAAACTGAAATAAGAATGAAGAATCGAGAAAAAGGGGGAATTTCTTAAAAACAAGAGAAAAAGAGATAATCTTCAAAAAGGAGAACTAAACGTTACCTAAGTTCGTAACTTTACTTCCACCGGAGCCCCCCCCCCACCTGGTATCAACTGTCATTTGTGGAGTGACCCCCTCGCCCCTTAAATCGGTAACGTAGTTTATATACGACCGCTAAACTACGTTACCAATTTTGAAATATTTGTATCCCCCTCCCGTCCGTTAACCAAGTATAGTTCAATTCTCAAAGAAAAAAAGACGAATTGAAGGTCAGGACGCAATAAGGAATCATCCATAAACTACGTTACCAATTTGAGGGGGGAGGGAGTCACGCTGAAAAGTACGGTTGGTAACATGTTGAGGGGGGGGGGGCAGTAGAATTAAAGTTACGAACTTAGATAACGTTTCGCAGGTTTCTTGATGATAAATTTTAAGAAAGTTTTCGACTTTTTTGAAAAATGTCAATGCAACGTTACAGTTCAATAATAGCCTAGTAAGTTGGCAAATTACTTTCATATTTCAGACTTCACACTCTTTCCCATATTCCCTTCTTTTCCCCTTTTTAATTTATTTTTTTCTGTTTTCAAGAAATTTCCCCTTTTTTTCGATTTTTCGTTTAAATGTTTGTTTTGGTTAAAAGTTCTACTATTTAATTGAAAATTTAATTATTTTGATGCAAATTCGTTTCTTTTTTGGTCGAAAATTAACTTTTTTTTCAACTGAAAATTAAAATATTTCATTTGCAGTTGAAAATTCATCTTCTTTTGTAAAAATTCAACTATTTGGTTAAAATTGATCTTTTTTAGTTGAAAATTTATGTCTTCTGTTGAAAATTCGTGTTTTTTTAGTAGAAAATTGATCTTATCAGTTAAATATTCATCTTTTTGGTTAGAAATTTATATTTTTGATTGAAAATTGATATTTTCTATTTGAAAAATAAACTAGGTATATGGTTATAAATTAAAGTATTCACTTCAAAAATTAACTACTTGATAAAAAATTAACTTTTTTGTTAAAAATGCATAGTGTCGCTTTAAAAATTCAACTTTGTTGTGGAAAATTGATCTATTTTGTTAAAAATTCGTCTTTTTGTGTAGAAAATTCTTCTTTTTTGACAGTTCATCTTTTTAGCGGTAGATTCCACCATTTTGTTAAAGGCACGTCTTTTTTGGTTCAATTTAACTAAAAGAAAATTCTTTTTTTTTGCAAATTCATTCTTTTAACTGAAAATGTAACTATTTCATTTCTGCTTGGAAATTTATCTTTTTTAATTTGACAATTCAATTATTTTCATAGAAAATTTATCTATTTGGTTTTGGGTGGAAACTTCAATTGTTTTGTGAAAAATTAATGTATTTTGTTGGAAAATCGTCTTTTGGGGTATAAAATTAATCTTCTTATTCAAAAATTCATCTTTTTGTCGGTGTATTCAGGGTTTTTCTTACAAATTCGTCTTTCTTGGTTCAATTAAACTGCTAGAAAATTTGTTTGTTTGTTGACAATTCGTTTTTGGGTTTAAAATGAATTTTTTAACTGAAAATTTGACTATTGCGTTGAAAAATCAGCAGTTTTGTTGAAAATGAACTTCTTTGTTCAAAATTCAAGTGTTTTGTAGTAAATTCGTATTTTTTGCTTGAAAATTCAACTATCAGGTGAAGAATTTCACTTTCTTGTAGAACTCGTTTAAATTAAGAATTCACTTTTTAATGAAAATTTATATCATTTCGGATTAAAAAATTATTTTTTTAGCTTACAAATTCACTTGTTTGGTAGAAAATTAATAAAATTGGTTAAAAATTCAACTATTTGGTTAAAATGTACGTATTTCGTTGGAAATTGGTCCTTCTTGATAGAAAATTAATCCGCTTGGTTGCAAATTAAATTATTTGACGGAAAATTGAACTCTTTTGTGGAAAACTCATATTTTTGAATTTAAAATTTAACATTTTGGTTAATTGTTTTTTATTATATAAAAATCTCTTAATGAAATTTTGTCTTTTTCATTTGCAAATTCATTTCTTTTGGTAGAAATTTCATCATTTTTGATTGAAATATGAACTATTATACGTTTTGTTGAGAATTCATCTTTTTTTGTTAAAAAATTACCTTTTTTATTGAAAATTGTTTTTTTTTAGGTCAAAATTAATTTATTTATCTGAAAATTTAGCTATTGCATTTTGGGTTAGAATTTTTTTGTCCTCAAAATGTCCTGGTGAAACGAGACATATTTTCAATTACTTCGGTACGCTTTAGTCCTATTTCAGCAGTCCTTTTTTGGAACATAAATTCCATCAGCATTTGAAAAAATTTCAAACAAAAATTGATCTTTTCTTGTGAAACACCCACCCTCCAAAATAAAAAACCACTATTGTTTATGAAAAAAAAATCGACTACCTACAGTTTCTCATGAAAATATTTCGATTCAAGTAAAATAATCACCAAAATTATATAGAAAACGTTAGACAGATAAGATACATATATCAATAAAGATTCACATCACATATATTTAAAAAAATATCTTTATAAAATAAAAAGTTGAACAATTCATCATGAAATACTACGGGATTTTTTATGAATGAAGAAAGGTGCTGATCGCTTATTGGCTTTGCGAAGTACATAATTTTTCAGAGTTCATCTATCTTCAATTTTTTTTTCATCATCTTTCATTGAATGTACCTGATTCTTCCTGTGTAATAAGAGAATAATACATCAAGTGGAGTAAGATTATATGTTTTCTTTGATTTATGTGGCATGGGACTAAACCTTTATGAGTTCGCATTCATTAAGATTTATGTGATCTCTATTCCAACGGGATAAGTTGGAAAATTACTTGAGTTATATTATTAGTTTCACCTTGTTTAGTTTTAAATTTACTACACTTGTCAGAGAAATTAATGAGAAAAAAAATCATGGAAAATGGTTTTATTTTTCACATATCAAAAATTTGAATATAAATCTTCATAATTTTTTAATGAATACATTCAAGTCTATAAAAACATTTTTATTTTTGAAGAATTTGAATATTTAATAGGAATTTTATATATGTCCAAAAAACGAGTATACGAGATTATCACAATTCAAGACGTGTCCGAGTATAAAAAAGTCCCATTGATATCCCATTGAAATCCGGGCTAAAGCTCCGCTGAAGTACTGGATATGAAATAAATCAGTACTTAAGTGCCAAATTTTCTTAAAAATGGTAGAAATCCCAAATAACAATAAAAGTGCTAGAAAAGTTACATTTTATTTTTTCTGGGTTTTTACAAGTTTGGATTGGGCTCATGTCCCGAAAACGTACTACCGAAATATGACCAAAGTACCAAACAAGTTAAAAATATGGGACAAAAGTACTAGAAAAGCTTCACCTAATTTTTTGTTGAGCAGGACTTTATTAGAACAAAAGTACCGGAAAAGTCTTATTTAATTTTTTGTAAATTTTTTGTAAATTATCAAAAAAGTTCGAAATATGTGCCGTTTCACTAGGACTTTTTTTAGAAGAAAAGAACATGAAAAGTCCCACTTAATTTGTTTGTTGAACAGGACTTTTTTTGGACAAAAGTACCGGAAAAGTCTCATTTAATTTATTTATGAAAATTTGTGAAGTCCTTAATAGTTTTTGGGATAAAAGTACCTGAAAAATTCCATCTAATTTTTTTAGCAGGATTTTTTAAATGAAAAAAGTAAACACTTATAAAAATTTCGAAAACAATGAAACGGAACTTTTCTAGTACTCTTGTCTCAAAAATTATTTAGGAGTAGTAAAATTTCCACACAAAAATTATGTTAGACCATTTTCCGGTACTTTTTTCCTAAAAAAGTCCTGCTCAAACAAATGTCATTTTGAACATTTTTTGGTCCTTTAGTTCTATTTTCATAGGGCCTTTTTAAAACATAAATCCCATGAGTATTTATAAAAAAATCGAAAAATAAATAAAATGCAACTTTTCTACTAATTTTGTAGCAAAAAATATTATTTAGGACTTGTAAAATTAAAAAAAAAATAAGTAGGACATTTTCAGTATCTTCTCCCTAAAAAAACTGCTCAAAACGGACGTATTTTGAACTTTTTTGATACTTTAGTTCTATTATAGCAGCAATTTTTTGGGACCCAAATCCCATCAACACTTGTAAAAATTCCGAAAAATATATAATGGAATTTATTAGTACTTTTGTTTCAAAAATTAATTAGGACTTGTACAATTTTCAAACCAAAAAAATTATTTGAGACTTTCCGGGAACTTTTGAGTTGGAAAACTCGTGCGAAATAAAACACATTTTGAACTTTTATGATATTTTAATCCTATTTTAGCAGTAATTTTTTGGAACATAAATCCGCTAAGCAATTTATGCAAATTCTTTTGTGAAAGTATAAATTTTACTTTTTTCTTTATCCATAATATGCCCAAGTTTTAGCAATTTTGTTGTTCTTTTAGGTTGAGTTTATACAGGAGAATAACTCATTTCTACAGACCCGATATATGCATAAATTAATAAATTATTGCATAAATGCATTTTACATTTTCAACATGAAAACGTTTCCAAATCACGAAAAAACTTGTAGGATAATTTATAGAACTTCTAAAATTTTTGTTGAAAAAATAAAATTTTAATAATGTTGAAAGTTTCTAAAAAACCTGATGAATTTTTTTCTCATGAATAAATCCTTAAAACTAAATAAGACATATTATGATCCCTAAAAATTACTGTTTAAAGTTTCTGATCTGAAAGTTTTTATTTCTTAATTTTGAAGCAGTGGTTTATTTTTGAAGCAAAGTTTCCATTTATTTAATAAAAATCTTTTTTTTTGCACAAATATGAATATTTTGGACAATAAAATGTTTAATTTATTACTCCTTTTTGAATATTTAAGTTAGTAGATTATAGATATATAGATATTTAGAGATATATATATATATATATATATATAGATAGATAGATAGATAGATAGATAGTAGTTAGTAGATAAAAAAACTGCTCCTTCAGATATCTGCTTAAAACTAAGAAAAAATTTCTTAGTCCTCTAAAAAGTATTACCAAGGTTTTCGAGCTGAAAATTTCTAGACTTTAAAAATCTATAAAATTTACTCAAATATTTGAATTGAAATAAATAAAATATAACAATGTCTGAAATATTTAATTTTCAACATTTAAACTATTTACGTTAATAATATGTTTACATAGCATACATACATAGTATATAGTTAAGGAAATATGCAATTATTTTTTCTATGATCGTAGTTGAAAAAAAGTATTGTTACTAACTTTTACTACCTCTATTCTATGTTAAGCTTCTTAAACATATTTTGTTACATTGTTGGATACAGATCTGTACCCAACAATGTAATCAAAATTCATTTAAGTAAATTAAATTTATTTGTCTCATACCCAATACTTTAGCGAGACTATCCGGAATCCCAAGAAGAACGTTTTTTTACTCGGGTGACTTGTTCACTAGCCATGGAACGCCCCTATCCTCCCACTCCAGGAAATTTGACACTGAGGGTTAAGCGGCTAAGGTCTAATATGATTCGAGATAAGACAAAAAAAAATTAATTCTTGTCTGCCTAGCGATGTACAAATGCAACGGTATAATATTTCCCACCTACACGCCTACGCACCTCTGTAAGTCCCGCTTGAAAGAGCGGGCGATGGTATTGTGCCCGCTTTGCATTTGCGCTTAAGTTACGCAAGCCATTTTCGTAATGCGTAACCAAAACTTCCTGTTATTGTCGAGGGAGCTGGATCCCGTTGCATGGACCAGCAGTGCCTGCTCATTCAGCCCCTGACCCTTCAATCCGAGGCAATGTGGTACACAAAACGGTACTATTCATCGTGACATTGCGTCTGATTTGTACTCGTGCATATTGACTTACTAGAAAGTACGAAATCTTTAGATGCAATGAAATGTATGGCGATTCCTAATGCCACCTATATTTATAATGGAATCCAAAAAACAAGACAGCGTTCACCTATGCATGCCAAAATCCCATATGTTAGGTTTAGAGGACTTTCGATTTAGAAAAGATTTTATGTGCCAAGGAATGTTGTAACATGTAAATAATATACAGGTTTGTAAGGGAAGTAAAGAATGAAAAAGTCTATCAAATCTTGTTCAAATTCTATTACGATAAAGGGCCATTTATAAATCATAGAATAATTTTTGTAACAACAGCTAGTAACGGTTAATGGAAACCTCTAGCAACTGTCAGTAATTATTTTCAGTATCGGACAAATAGAACATTAGCAACGGTCAATAACAATCGCTAGCAACAGAAAATAATAATCTCTAGCATCAGTCAATAACAATCTCTAGCCAATAGTATCATCAGTAATGGTAAAAGACAACTTCCAACAAGAAAATAACAGCATTAGTTATACAGTCAATGTCAACAACTGATTTGCATAGGACAATAACAACATTATCAACGTTCAAGAGCCGACAGCAACGATAATTATTGCGTTTAGCATCGGACAATAACAACATTAGCAACGGTTAATATCAATCCTAGATATTAACATATAGCCAATAGAAACCTTCAGCAAAGAGTCAATATCAACACCTAACATCGATGAAAAACAACCCCTAGCAACAAAGAATCACAACATTTAGCAAATAAAAGCATCAGAAACGATCAATGACATTTCCTAGTAATAGACAGTAACAACCCCTAGCCAATGGAAACATGAGAATTGGTCAAAAACAGCCCCTAGCATTATGAGATAACATTAGCTATTCAATCAATAATAACCTCAAGCAACAACCAATGTCAATTTCTAAAATTGATTAATAACAGCCATTCTCAACAACCTGTGCCAACATTAGTGAGGGTCAAGAACAATCCTTAAAAACTGTCAATAACAACCCCTAGCCACTGCAAAAATAAGAAAATGTCAAACACAACTCCTAGAATGAGGAAATAAGGCTATCTAATCAATTAACAATAACCCATAGTGATGGTCAATGATATCCCCTGGCTAGCATCAGACAATAACAGCATTAACCATATGATCAATAACAACCTACTAGCAACCTCTAACATTAGTAATTTGAGACCCCTAGCAACAAGCAATATCAACTTTTATCCAATAACAACATTAGAAACCGACAATAACAAACTATAGCCAACGGCAAGATCAGAAACTGTATTAAACAACCCTACCATCAGAAAATAACATTAAATATTCGGTCAGTAACAACACCTACAAATCGTCAATATTAGCTCCTGACTATCATCAGACCAAGGGGGAAACAATTCTGGTCATCCGTTGGATCGATAGGTTCTCCGAACGAGTAATTCGGTATAATCCCAGTATTCCAGTGTAATCCAGCGTAATTCACTTGTAATCGGAGTTAATTCAAGTAATTCGAAGTAATAACAGTATTTGAAAGTAATCAAGTTGTAATCGAAAGTAATCCACTTGTAATCCGAAGTAATCCACGTGTTACCCAGTTCTAATCTGGAGTAATTAATTTATAATCCGGGAAAAATCCTTAATGTCCACTTGCAATCCAGATCATTGAGTGTAATTCAGGTAATCCAAGTAATATACTTGGAATCAAGAGTAATCCAACTCTAATCCAGGGTATACACTTATCTTCCATTTGATTAGATGTAATTTAGGTAATCTAATTAATTAGCTTTTAATCTATAGTAATCCAGACAGTTCGGAGTAATTTACGTAGGAAATTCAAATACCGAAAATTTGACTATTCCATTGTTGGTTAAAAATCAGTATTACATATATAGTTGAAAATTCAAGTATTTTGTTCAAAATTCGTCTTTTTTTTTGTAAGAAATTTATCTTCTTCGTTGAAAATTCATGATTTTGGTAAAATATTCAACTGTTTGGTAAAAGATCAATTTTCTTTGCGGAAAATTCAACAGTCTTGTCAAAAAGTCATTTTTTTCTTTAAAAATTCAACTGTTTTAAAGAAAATTCATCTTTTTGGGTTGAAAATTCAATTAATTGAAAATAGTGTGGTTGTCAGTTTAAATACTTTCTTGAAAATTAATTTTTTTTGCTTAAAAATTCATTTTTTAACTCAAAATTTAACTATTTCTCACTTGGTCTAAGGTTCATCATATATTTTGTTGAAATTTCGTCCTTTTTTTAGAAAATTAAGATTCTTGCTTGAAAATTCATCTTTTTCTTGAAAAATTACCTATTTAAAAAAAAACGCTGTTTTTTGGTCGCAAATTTATTTTTTAACTTTTTGAAAATTGCCATATTTTATTGAAAATTCTTTTTTTTCTGTAACAAATAAATTTTGTTAAATTAAAAATATAACTATTTCATTTTTGATTGAAAATTTATCTGTTTTAGTTGAAGATTCAACTATTTGGCTAAAGGTTGATCTTTTTCAGTTGAAAATTCAATTGCTTGGTAGACAATTCATGTCTTTTGTTGATAATTAATCATTTTGGTTAAAACTTCATGTTTTTGGTTGAAAATTCAACTATTTTGTTAAGAATTAATCTTCTTTGTTGAAAATAAAAGAATTTTGTTAAAAATCCTTTTTGGTTAAAAAGTCTAATATTTAGTTGAAAATTCATCTTACGTTGTTTATCGCTTGAAAATTCATTTTTCTAACTGAAAAATTAACTATTCCAGTCGAAGATTCATCATTTTAGCTGAAAATCCATCTTTTCGGTAGAAAATTTAACTATTTTGTTGAAAAATCGTTGTTTTTTAGCAGAAATTTTCTTTTTTAACTAGTTGAAAATTGAACAATATACTTAAAATACTTTTAAAATTAAATTTTGTATCTCAGAATTTAACTGTTTCATTGTTGGTGAAAATTTGTCTTTCTTAGTTTAAAATCATGTATTTTGCTGAAATTTCGCTTTTTCTAGAAAATTAAGATTCTTGCTTGAAAATTCATCTTTTTGTTAGAAAATTGAACTATTTTGTTGAAAAATCGTTGTTTTTTGGTCGAACATTTATTTTTTAACTGTACGAAAATTGAAATATTTTATTGAAAATTCTTTTTTTTTGTAAAAAATAAATTCTTTTATATTGAAAATATAACTATTCGATTCTTGGTTGAAAGTTTATCTTTTTTGGTTGAACAGTCAACCGTTTGGCTTAAAATTGATCTTTTTCAGTTGAAAATTCAACTGTTGATAAAAAATTCATGTTTTTTTACAAATTAATCATCATTGTTAAAAATTCAACTATTTGGTTGAAAATTAATCTACTTTGTAGAATATGAAACAATTTGGTTAAAAATCATTATTTTGGTTGAAAAGTCAATTATTAAATGCAAATTCGTCTTTTAGGTTGACTTTAACTGTTCTCCTCTTAATTTTAAAAATCTGTTTTGATTGAAATATCAACTAATACATTTTTCGTTGAGAATTTATCTCTTTTGTTTAAAGTTTCTTCATTTTAGTTGAAACTTTATATCTTTGGTTAAAAATTCAAATATTTTGTTGGAAATTAGTTTTTTGAAAATTAATCTCTTATCTGAAAATTTAACTATTCCATGTTTGGTGAAAAAATGATCTTTTTTAGTAGCAAATTCAACTACTTCATTGGAAATAAAAATATTTTGTTGAAAATTCGTTTTTTCTTCGGTAGAAAATTAATCTTCTTCTTTGAAAATTCAACCATTTGGTAGAAGTTCATCTATTTTGTTGAAAAATCAACAATTTTGTTACATAGTAACCCTTTTTTGTTGAATATTCGCGTAAGTCTAATTTAGGCGGGGTAACCCAACACAATTTTATGTTGTCAAGAGTAATCCTATGCAATCCGAAATAATCTTAGGTAATTCAGAGTAAACCGATATAATCCGGAAAATACAAAAATTAGATATATGGTCAATGATAAACTATAGCAACGGTCAATTACAACAAATGGCAACAACCAATGGCAAACTTTATCAAATAAAAACTTTAAAAATGGTCAATCCATTAAAAAAAAACCACGACAATTATGAATAAAAATCTCTTTCATTGAACAATTAACAAAAACATTTCCCTGACTTTCAGACATTAGGAGCTAAACAGATTTGATATAATGACTGCATCCACTTTCGTAGTATTTGCCCATCTATTTTTAAACAATGTTTATCTAATGAAGATATTTTTAGTTTATCTAAAAATAGGCTTTTATCTTACTACCGCAAAGTCACTCAATAACACTTTTAATTAATGATCCTTTGTTTGAGGTAGAATTTTAGAATTTTTCTTTCCGTGTCAATTAAGTAACAAAATAAAGCTTGAAAAGAAATGTAATTTTGGTAATTACCCGTTTCCCAATATTTATTATTTTCATTTTTGTACTGAAATACTTTTTCTAGGCTCAAATTCGATTAAAAAATAATAATTGATTGCAGAATTTTACAGTAAAAAAATATTTTTTTTTTTCAATATATGGGTGAAAATAAAAATAATTCCCTAAATTATAAAATTGCCGAAATATAAAAATCCCGACTTGGAAAATTCTCCCATGATGAAATTCCCGAACAATTTATAATACTAGCGGAATTGAAAATTCCTGGTAGTTTATAATATTAACGAATTTGAAAATTCCCGAATAATAAAATTCCCGACAGAAAATTGCCGAAATATAAAATATCAGAACTAGAAAATTCCTGAATTTAAAAAATTTAATTTTTCTATCAATATTATTTATTGATTAAAACTGCAATAAAAATAAAATAATAAAATATTTGTATGAAAAATATATTTTTGAATGTTTAAAGTTTATAAAATTATTCTTTGAATAGAAAATAACAATAATTGAAAAACGTTTTCACCTAAAAATATATTTTTTTCAATTATTGTTATTTTAAATTCAAACAATAATTTTAGAAACTTGAAATATTAAAAAAAGAAATTTTTCATGCAAATATTTTAATATTGTATTTTCAAGAAATAAATAATATTTGTAAAAAAATCTTTTAATTGTTCAAATTTAGGAATTTTCTAGTTCGAATATTTTATAATTCGGCAATTTTCTGTCGTGAATTTTGAAATTCGGTAATATTATAAACTGTCGGGAATTTTATAATTCGGTAATTTTATTATTTGGGAATTTTCCGGTTCAAAAATTTTATCTTTCGGAAATTTTATTATTCGGGAATTTTGATAGTGCCTTGAACTTTACTTTTCGGGAATTTTCAGTCGTCCCAAAAATATCGAATTTAAACAATTTAAAAAATTGTTTTTTGAGGAAATATATGTATTTATTAAAAATACAATAATGAAATATCTGGATCAAAAAAATCTTTTTTGTATGTTCGGTGCATTTTTTGAAATTATTGTTTGAATTTGAAATAAAAAAAAAAATTTCACAATGCAAAAGAACAACATGAGAACCAGATTTTTATTACAAGAGTAATAATTTTAAAAAACTGCTATGCAAATTTAAACAAAAGCTTGAATTGAGAAATTTTTTTTATTGTTATTTTAAATTTAAATAATAATGTTTGGAAATACATTGAACATTAAAAAAAATGTTTGAATCAAAATATTTCCATATTGTATTTTAATTAAATAAATGATATTAACTGAAAAATAATTTTTGTAATGGTTTAAATTCGGGAATTTTCTAGTGTCAGGAATTTAACAGTGTCGGGTATTTTATAATTCGCCAATTTTCTGTCGTGAATTATAATATTCGACAACTTTCAAATTTTGTAATATTATAAACTGTCGGGAATTTTATTATTTGGTATTTTTCGGTCCTCCTCATATTTTCCGAAATTCTAGAAAATTGTTAAAACCGCATGGAAATTATTTTAAATACCTTAAAATCATTAAATCATGAAATCTTTTAAAATCCCGTGACATATTTCAACGCTCTTAAAAATTTCTTAGAGTTCTTAAAAACACCTTAAATGCTTTGAAATCTCTTCGAATTATTGAAATCTATTGATCATTCCCTGAAACCGTCTCAAATATCAGAAAATCTTTTTAAAAATTTAAAAACTTTGGAAATACCTTGCAATATTTAAAAATGTCTTCAAATTTTTGAAATCCTACGAAATCACTAAATTCTGGTGAATAAATTCTTTGAAATTCATTGAAATTCAATAAAATCCCTAAAATTACATGAAATTTGATAATATTCTTCGAAATCCCCTGAAATATTTAAAATCCTATTAACCCTTTAACATCAGAGTTTTTTTACATGCACACAGTGCTTTATGAAGTCATAGTCAATAAATGTAACAATATTTATAGTGTTAGAATTTCTTTTAAATAAAAGAAACAATTTTCTTGCCTATGCTGCGAAGAAATCGAAAATATATTAATTTTTTGCAAAGTCATGGATTTTTGAACGTTTTTGGAAACTAAAGTTCCGAGTGGGTCTTATAGGGTTTTAGATCCTTTCTAATCCTGGGAATAAAATTATTGAAATCCTCGGAAATCTTATAACTTTCTTTGAAATTTTTTTAAAATCCTTTGATATATTTGGAAATTTTCTAAAAACCCTTTAAATCTCTTGAAATATCCTAAAATCTTAGAAATCCTATATGAAATTCCTTAAAATATTTCGCAATTCAAGCAAAATCTTTAAAACCACATGGAATTTTTGAAATCCTGTAGAATTCTCTGAAATATTTGAAAATCTCTTCAAGCTTTTTGAATTCGAGGAAAACCCTTAATTCTTGTGAAATGTATAGGAATATTATAAAATGTTTAGAAATTTTTTGTATCTATTGTGATCTCATAAAAATATCCTTTGACATAAATAATAATAAATCCCATTTCATTTCTGTAAATATTATATACGAACCGAGTGCGAACAAAACAATCAAATAAGAATTTTATTCTGATGACTATTAGTTACCATTTGTTACGATTTAATCAATAAGTTTACGATTAAGGCAATAAAATCCGAATTTCGAAATTCCCTGATTTTCCCTAACTTTTCCCTGTCCAATTTTTCTTTTTCCCTGACCGTTATAAATTTTTCGTTTAGGTATAAGAAAGGCCTTACACCTACGAGATCATAAATGCAAATATATAAAGCAAATAGTTATCAATTCAAAAAGATAGATTTTGGACCAAAAGTGAAAGAATGATATTTTCAGTTGAAATAATTAATTTTCTACCAAGAAAGAAAAATTTCAACAAAGGAGTTAAATTTTTAACCAAAGTGATCAATCTTCGGCAAAAAAAAATGAATTCTCGACAGAAAGGAATTTCCAACAAAAAAAGTTGGGTCTTAAACTAAGACAGATTTTTCAGTCAATAAAGCAAAAAATTCTCATCCAAAATGTTGAGTTTTCAAGCCAAAAAGACGAATTTTTAACAAAAAGGTTGAATTTAAAACACGAAAATATGTATTTTCCACCATTTTTCAGTAAAAAAGTTCATTTTCAACAAAAACAAACGAATTCTCAACAGGATAGTTTAATTAACAAACAAAAATGGATTTTTAACTAAAATTATGAATCTTCAAACAAAAAAATTAATTTTTGACCAAATAGTTGAATTTTCGACAAAAAAAATGAATTTTTTACAAAAAAAACACACTTTTAACAAAACAGATGAATTTTCAACGAATCAGTTAAATTTTCAACCAAGAAGATTGAATATCTATGAAAAAAGATGAATTTATGACAAAAAATGGAATAGGTAAATTTTTAGTTCAAAAAATTAGTTTTGAGTACAAAAACTAACTTTCAACCAAGAATAATAATTTTTGAACGAAAAGGATTAATTTTCTACCAAAATGGATGAAACTTTAACAAAATACATGAATTTTCGACCAAATTTTGAATTTTTAAAGAAATTTTCAATCTAATGTCAAATTTTTCGTCAAATAGTGAAATTTTTTATTTAAGAAGATAAATGTTCAACGAAACATGGAATAGTTAAATTTGCAGTTAAGAGAATTAATTTTCAATAAAAAATTGATTTAAAACAAACAACTTACATTGTTAACTACAGAAATGGATTTGCAACTAAATTGATAAATCTATAAACAAAAGAATTAATTTTATACAAAAAAAAAGACACATTTTTAGCAAAATAAATTAATTTTCAAAGAAATAGTGAAATTTTAAACCGAGAGGATCAAATGTTTATATTTTTTGTCAAAAAATATAAATTTTCGAGAAAAAATGGAATAGTCAAATTTTCCTTTAAAAAAATTTATTTTCAATAAAAGAAATTACCTAAAGAAATTAATTTTCAGCCAAAAGGAATAATTTTCTATCAAAAAAGATTAATGATAAATGATGCATGCAGTTAAATTTTCAGTTAAAAAAATCACTTTACAAAAAAAACTTGAACAAAACTGTTAAATCTCAAACAAAAAAAAACGTTTCCCACTAAAATTATTAAAAAAAAAAAAAATGAATTTTTAACGTAGTAGTTTCACTTTTAGCTAAGTAGTTGAATTTTGAACCAGAAAGGTTTTTTCAGTCGCTAACTCGCTATTCACGAATAGCGAAAATATTGAAAATTTAATCAAATCGTTATATTAGGAAAAAAATCCTGAGACCAATTCCACATTTTTTTCTTTTTCTTTCTAAGAGGTATTCACATCTTGAAAAAATCTTGATAAAGAAAATATAATTTGTCATATTGAAGGTTTATATTAAGGTTTTGGTTCCAAAAATTATTATATAAATATAAATAGTGCAATGATATGGTATGTCTTTGTCTTGATTAAATAAAATGTTACATTATAGATCTTGAAATTTTCTCAGTTTCATCATTCACTTCAATGTTACATTTTTCTTACTCTTGAAATTTAAAAATAAATTTTTTAAATAAAAATAAAATAATTAATTACATTTATGTGTTGAAAACCGTGGTAAATGGAATATTGTAGAAAATTCGAATCCAAATCAAATAGTCAAATTTTGAATCTACCTTCATGAATAGTTCATCCGAAAATACCTTAAAAATGTATTTTTAATGTGATTTAAATGTTAAAAAAATTAAAAGTATGGTTAATAAAAAAAACTGTTAATTTTAAACAATTCTATAACAAAATGTTGAAAAATGAACCGTTTTTTTCTTAAAACTTTTTTTTTTTTAGTTAATTGATAAAAAAAATAGCGATTGTCACATCTAGTGAGTTTGATTTTTACTTATGTAAAGAGCTGCGTGGCAAGTACACGTGTTTGGCAAAACGTGCACGTCAATTCAACTGGTTGTACAATCTGTAATCTACAATTGGAAAAATATATCGAAAGCGAGCTTTTGCGTAAGATAAAATAACGTCAATACTTACGTAGGGACCCTATTCACATTTCTATATTTTGTTTTACTTTGTCCATCACATTTTGTAAAGAGTATTCAAAATGTAAATTATATATATACAGAGAAATTAGGTAATTATTCACATAATTATTCATATAATTGTTGTCGAGAAATATTCAATAGCCTTTCAATTTTTGGTTTATTGATTAAGACAATCGAATTATGATTGAATTTCAATTTGAAAATTTAAAATTAAAAACCTATTTTAAGAAATTGAAAGGTATGTGGGTCATTTCACAATAAACCCAGGATACGAGGGCTGTTTGATAAGTCAGTGACTTTTTGAATTTTTTTGCGCAGTAACTTTAAATGCACCACTGATCCCGT